>JBBPCY010010315.1:0-15586 GCA_037974405.1 Brachyalestes nurse
ACACAATAAAACAATTACACAGAAACTCCAATGCAGTTTTATCACAACCCAGCCAGCTTATAGACACTTTTAAGCCCTCCCACAAGTTCAGCAAACAGTTCGTCCGTACTTGTAAACTTGTGGGAGGTCTCTTTGAAACCCTAAGACCCTCAGCTATTGGTTAAAGAAAAGAAACTGACGTGAAAATCCTGCGAAAAACATATGTTTCTGGGCAGGAACTGTATGAAGGGGTGTGTCGCGATTCACCGTCCTCACACCGAATTCGGTTTATATAATATATATATATGTTTATTTGCTTTAAAGTTCAGCTGCTGTTCTCAAACTGACTTTAGTCTGGCACAGCATCAAAGTTAGTCACAGAACTTTTGTACAAACACTACAGTAATATCAGAGATTAGCAAAACAAGCCTGAAATTGTTCGACCAGCATGAAACCTGTTGGAATGTTTTATTTGTATAGCTCGATATGTCTACTGTCCTGAAGCAGTAACTTAAAAAAAATACTGACATAAAACAAGATCCTCCAAAATAAACCATTAAATAAAGCATATAAAACTACCAATACAAAATATGTTTAAAACATATTGGCTAACAAAACAAACGTGTGTGGTTTGAGGCTCAAACAAAGACAAGTGAACAGGTGGAGGTGTAAAAATGTTTTATAGGTCTTACTTAAACCTTAAAGCGTTTCAAAAGATTTCACCTGCCCCCCTGTGGGAGTTAACAGGATTATCCAGTTTCTATGCAACAAATGAAATGATGTTATCTCTCTGCTTTTGTCTTCGCCCTCCCATCATTCACATTCATGCTCTGCAGTCACACACAGTCTTACCTCATTTTGTTATGTTGTCCAGCAGGTTTTGGTCTGACACGGTGGTGTTTTGGGGTTTTCGGAACAGCGGACTCATGCTGTGGTGAGGAGGTGACAAAGCAGTACTCTTGTGGGCAAGACAGCTCTGAAAAAATATGATGGAGTTGTTTTCAGACTTCTTTGGGTTTTTCAGCTTCAGAAAGTTGAAAAATTACGTCCTGCTTCTGGTTGTAAGCGTGCTGATTCTTGTTGTCTACTTGGCGTTTTTTACGGTTCGTCTGGAACACAGGCAGTTCTTGAAAAATGGTGAGTCCTCCTTTTTATCCAAGTCTTATGATTAGGATATTTATTATTATTACTGTATCACTGTACTATTTTTACAATGCAAGTTTAGGTTGGTACTAATTGTCACTTAATCTGAAATCTGGATCAATGGAACAATCAGCTGTCATTTAGCACGGATTTAGTGATCTTTCCCATTTTATGTAAGCTTCTTAGACACTTGACTGAATATTAAGTGATCAGTTAATTTAATGACAATAAAGGTAAAGGGGCATTTGGCAGTCACCCTTATCTAGAGAAACTTACAATTATTAGTTACTGAGGAGTTATGTATCTTCTTCAAGGACACAATTGTAGAAAGTGGGGGTTTGAACCTGTGACTTTGTGGTCATCAGGATCACAGGCAAGTGTTTTCCCACTAGGCTACTACCAGTCCAATAAAGGTAAATTAAAGTTAGTAGATTTCAGGCAAGTGTTTTCCCACTAGGCTACTACCAGTCCAATAAAGGTAAATTAAAGTTAGTAGATTGCATTACAAGTTAGCAGAGTCAGCGCAGATAAACCTGACATAGACGCCATGAATTAACAATTAATTGATCACATTATGCATACATTTATATACGTTAACAGACTTTTTTCAGACTTCTGAAAGTCATACTATCTGAGTCAAGTGGCTCACTTAGGACCCAGACAAAAGCACAGTAAAGAAATACACACACAAAGCATGGGCTGGGTAGAATGAATGTACACAGAAGAGGGAAATAAAGGGGGAAGCTGAGCCAGTATGCAAAGTAATGGTGCCACAAGTCACTGGGAAATTTGCATTGATTTACTCAACAAGGCTATGTTAATCCAAACACAGCTGTGTCCATTTCTGTTATAAGCATCTATTGGTCAACAAGAGGATATCAACAAAAGAAACAAATGGTTAAAATCAACAATAGTTTGATTTCATTTTTCTAAGTGTAGCAGTAGTATAGATTGGGCTTATGACTGTAAAGGGAAGAATGAAACAATCCATAATAGAAACACGAAAGCACACCTTTTCTGGACGAGGACGAGCATTATCTAGTGCGTGTACTGTGTTTTCTAAGTTTAAAGAAGTATCTAAATTCAAAGGAAGTATGATGCTAATAATTATTTAAAAAACAGAATCAGCAACTGTGCTACTATTAAAGATTTAGAAAGTAAATAAGCTCAGTACAGTTCAAAACTTAGGTGGTGACCTTTCTCTTTCTCTCTAATACATAACAAAGACACATTCCCAATATACTAAAAACAAATTTAAGTTAGTACAAAAAAGTTTATCACTTCTGATTTTGAGCCACTAGAGCCACTAAGGCCACTAAGGCAGACAGTGACAGTGGTACCAGTGGTAATCTGATAAGACATAAATAATTGTCTGAACGGCTTTGTTTGATATGACTGAGCAAGAAGCTTTATGCTATTCAACTGACACAAAACGGCTGATCTGGTGATCTAAGCACGTTCTGCCAGAAGCTCAGACGTTTTTCATCATCTACTGTCCTGAGCTTGTCTGACCTGTCCATCTACTTTGGAACTGAGCAACCAGATACAAACCTTCCAAGTTTAAATGGCTTTTTTTGTTGACTTTAGATAGTTAGCCTCACAAGACACAACCTTGACTGGAGAAAAGTATTACTAGGCTACACTGTATTCTCTGTAACTGCAGTATATTTTACCCCCATTAGGCAGATAGCTAACAGGATATCAGACTCCTGTGAGATATAACCAGTAGGTGAGGTGTGGAGGAAATGTCTGGCTGGCAGTGCCATTGATTTGTTTTACATTTGTTTACATTTTTTGTGACTTCTTGTAGTTTATAATACTGGATGAGGCTTTGTAATGATGGTGGAACTGTGAAAAAGTCAATAAGGAATGGTCAGGCACCACTGCTTGCTTGCTTTCATTTGGTTGGTCTAATTGTTGTCTAATTGTCATCATTACACAAAATAAATTGATAATTATATATGGTTCATTCAAGCAAATGTAGACATACATGATTAGATGATTTATTGTAAGACATATATGTGCTTAAAGTTATATAAAATATGCAAAACCCAAGAATAATTGCAAGGGCTAAAAACTTTGCACAATAATTGCTTTATTTTCTCTGTAAGCATGCTTTCACAATTATTTTGTGCTACTTGCCCAGTTGCCATGGATAATGCAGAGAGATGATCACATTTGTCAGTTAATTTCTCAGGTTATTCCCAAATGTCTATCATGAAAGCAGGGTGTTTGAGGTGGACCACAAACAAGTTTTATTGTCTTGTAGAAGACAATAGAAACCAGTTTAGTGATATTAGAATGGGGCTGGGTGCTACTGAATATTTTAATGATTGCCAATGCCTCAATTGTGACATAAGCAGGGATTAGAAAAAGAACCAAAAAGGAACATGGCAGGATTAATAAAAATTAAAGCACCTTGCTAAATAGTTCTAAATAATATGTTCATATAACGTTTATTCCCTTTAACTGGACTTTTACAGGAAAGCACAGCAAATTCCCTACTGTTTATAATACCACAAATATTAGGGAAAGGTGCTACAAAATCAAGCATAATATCCCACAGTAATCACAAAACAGTCTTCAAGACCCTGATGAGTCTGACAGGCTAAATGCAAGCTTTTCTTTGATTTTTTTGAGGTGTATGATATGGTGTGTTTTGGAAACACAGTATATTGTAGATCTCGAACAAAACAGGACCATGTAAGCTTAAAAAAGTATGTAGGTGTAATGTTACATTTTTCTGATAAGTTGCTAAACCTGAAAAAGTAGTTATCAGAGAGATTCTCTGCCATGCTTCACTTCCCAGCCCACTGATTCCAACCGTCAGGGTGCCACTTACTATTCTAATAATTGACATACAAATATTGAAAGCTGTTACAGAGTATCCAGCCAGTGGCAGGTTCATGCCACCAAGATTGAATGTGTTTGGTCATGAAACGTATCTCAGATTTGAAGTTATAAAAATCTAGAAGTGTATTTTTTGTGGCCTGACTGTTGTTTTATATGTTCTTTCTACTTAAATTAATTTTTTGTGTGACGTTAAAAAAAAACAAGGACACCAAATTGCACCACTGAGAGTAAATGGGTGTCATTTTCCCACAATGTGGCACTGGCTTTACATAGAATGCTTTACTGCAGTGACTTTACTACAATGATCTCTGATGAGAGTTTTTTCAAATATCTGATTTATGGATTACAGTGTGACAGAGCATATAATAGACTCATCATATACTGACCAAGAGACCAATGCAGAAGACATTGCTGATGCAGAAAGCCCAATAGACACCAGAAACCATCATCAGAAATCAGAGGTTCTCAGCTTTACTCCTGCGGGCCCAGTGCCCTACTCAGTCTGAACTATAGTCCTGTACAAAAGTTTGACTATCTGTCAAACTGCATGTTTATTTTTTTCTAGGTAACGAGATGTTAACACACTGGCCGGCAACAAATAAATTTAAATATGGCATTTCACTGCAAAAATTAGTGCACAATTTCTGTGTACTTGGAAAAAAGAACACATAAATCACAATTGTTTTACATTTAAGTGTCCGGAAGTGTGCTTTCTGTAGTAAATGAAGAGAAAAGTTCAAACTATGCCGGGCAGTAATTCCCTACAACAGAGATCCAGAGAAATGCTATTTATAGCCTAATGAACTCTGTGAAATAACATATGAGTAATAATAATAATAATAATCAAATACTTTTACAGCAAAGTCTGTGCAATTATTGTCATTATAAGATATGATGAAACCTGCACTTGCTGTGTACTGTGCAACCAAGAAAGAAAACTTCAAAATATTGATCCCTGTTTACTGTTGTATTCCAGGAAAACTCTCTTTTCCCACAGCAAGGGTCTACATATGACTGCAAAATCACTGCAGTCATTTAAATGAGAAACAATATTTTAGGTTTTCCACCCACAAGCTCAGTTTTTGTTCTGGACAGATGGACAATGGGCAATTAGTAACTGTTTGTAACATTTAAATACTCCTAATATAGTCTGCAGGCCTGAAATAAAATAAAAATAAAATTTCTAATTACTGATTACAAATCATGTCAGTGTGGTATTCAGTACTACAGGACTGAGAGTTTTTGGTTTACACAAGGTATACAAAATTGGTTTATGGTGCTGTCATATCAGTTTGTTGATAAGTGATATGTGTAGCTCATTGTTTATTTTACTGTTTTATACCATTTGAATACACCACCTGCATTTTACAATGTGCAAACATTCTATTTCAAACAGTGAATCTGACTAATTGCTGACTAAACAGATAAAACACTACACTAATGTATTAATAAACGCACTTTTAGTGCTACATATTTACATTCATGCGTTTAACACACTCTTATATCCTGAGTACCTTTGAATCCTGAGACAGATGCACGCCAATGTAACATTAAGACTTTTTATCCAAGGACTCTTATGGGTGTGGCTTGGTGTACTTGCCCAGACAGGGAATTAAATCCTAGTCTGCTGCAAAGAGGGCAGCAGTATTACTCAATGTAACACTAACTGTAGCAAGAGTTTCTCACTAAAGATTCTTAATGTCATTGAAGGCATCGCTGGAATCTGAAATATTTTCTTGCAAAAGCCAGTCCTTTCAACACTGCACAAATCACAGCAAATGATACAAAGTAGGTTTAAAGTGACTAACCCAAAAAACGTACACCGATCAGTCTCAACATTTAAACCACTGACAGGTGAAGTGAATAATGTTGATTATCTTGTTACAAAGGCACCTGTCAAGGGCGGGACATATTGGCAGAAAGTGAACAGTAAGTTCTTAAAGTTCCGGAAGAGAAAGCGTTCAAAGGTGGGAAAAAGAGGCAAACAAAAGTGACAATGTCCAAATTGTTGTGGCTTGATTACTAGCTCAGAACATGGCAGGTTTTATGGTGCATTCCCAGTGGCCATTGGCTATTAAGATAAGACAAACTTTTATGTTTTAAGTGGGAAATTTGTACCCACTAAACGTGATCCAAAAAAAGACAATCAAATAATCAGCAACATGGTCATGGATGTAAAAGGCTGGTTCTGGGAGACCAAATTCAAGCCAGTGTGGTCTTATCCCACAGGAGAGCTACTGCAGCACAAATTGCTGAAAAAGTTAAATTGGCTATATCAAAAAGGGGAGTTACGTCCCAGGACGTATTTGTTCTTTTCGTGTTCTCTCTTCCTCTTTCTACCTCTCTCTCTTTGTTCCACCACTCTACTCACAAATAGGAAGAGATGGCCACCACCTGACACCAATAATTAGCTGTGCTCACTGACTGGAGGATGAGAGAGAGCAACACAGACCAGTGTGGTTGTGTGTGGGCCTGTTGTGAGGATTTTCTCCGCTTGGTTTTCAAAGGATCCTTCTGTTGTTTTGGTGAACTATACTTTTGTTGCGTGGATTCTCTGAGTAGTCTTGTGTTAATTCACCTTTGTGGTACATATTGTATATCCCTTTTGTATTTGTTAGTTTAGAATTCGGTTAAGTAGGGAGGGGGTGCCATTTTTCTCTCTGAACTTGTTTTCTCCTGTTTCTTAGTTAAGGAGTTAGGGTATTTTGATGTATCTTTTTTTCTTTTCTTTTGGTAGGTTAGTTAGTTTCTGTTACCAGTTGCATGTATTATGTTTTGTTATTTTGGCCTGAGCCCCCTCTTGAAGCCTTTAAACCCTCCTGCCTCTTCACAATTAAAATGTTAAGTTGTTCTTCGTTTAAGTTGTAGAGTGGGGTTTTCTCTATTGGTCATTACTCTATTAAGGTTGTTGACTGTTCCACAGTGCTATCACACACACACACAACAACTTTTATTCTGTCACGTCCCTTCCCTCCCTAGACATAAAAAGGGGGGACCGTAACAGGCTATATCAAAAAGGGGTCAGAACACAGTGTGTGACCGTGCACAGTGTATGGGGCTGAGTAGCCGCAGACCGGTCAGAATGCCCATGCTGACCCCTGTCCACTATTGAAAGTGTATGGAGTAGGCACGTGAGCATCAGAACTGGACCACGGAGCAATGAGAGAAAATAGCCAGGTTTTTTTTTATGTGATGCATACACATGACAAGCTGATGGAGACATTGTGGGGGTCTGGGCGATGTTCTTCTGGGAAACCTTTATCACACCTATCACCTGTAAACATTATTGTAGGCCAAGTGTACCCCTTCATGTCACAGGATTTACTAAAGGCAGTGATGTCTTTCAGCAGAATAACATGCTCCACAACTCCAGAAAGTGTTCAGGGATTAATTGGAACATGACTAAGCGTTCCAGGTGCTGACTTAACCTCCAAATTACTGAGAGAGTCCAATCGAGCATTTGTGGGATGTGTAGGACAAGTCTGATCCATGTAGACCCAACTTCATGACTTACAGTACTTAAAATATCTTCTTCATGATGCTAGATAGCATATCATACCATCAGATGTCTAGTGGAGTTCATTCCTCCATGGGTTGGAGCTGTTTTGGCGACATGTGGGGGACCAACTGTCAGGTGTACTCTAATAGCTGGTCAGCATATTTTCTGCATTAATACATCAATAATACAATACAAAGAAATCAAAGTTCTCTGCAGTTAAAAGGACTGATAACATTTGCCTATTTTATAAAAAAGTAGCACTTTAGTGTAAGTTCTTTTATCAAAAATGTGGTGTAACGTAGGTACAAAAACACCTGGAATGAAGAAGAATCACCAGAACTGGTTTGACAAGATTAACAAGAACAGTGCAAAGCAACAAGTGGGCAGGCAGAGATTTTTGACAAAGGAGGTTTGTGACAAAGGAGAATCTCTAAATATGACTGCTTTAAAGCCTCCAGAGGTCATGCTCTGCACAGAATGCAAGCCATGTCATGGTATAAACACTACGATGACCCTAAGAATTTCTGGTCGGTAAAATACTCCAATTAGAGGAAGCAATATCACTCAGAGAGGAAGCGAACATTTTAGTACCCACATTAGAAGTCAAAAAGCCATCACTCCGGCTGATCACAGACAAACCTAACAAAGTCTCTCTTTTTCTCAGACTCACCTTTATTTTAAGCAAAACAGTTAGATTCTGAATCTACTGCATTACCTGCCTTAGTTTCCATAAATGGAACTAAACTGAAGACAGTAGAGGATGTCCAGCAATGTTGAGCTTTTGATAGTGCCATCAACAGCAGGATCTGTAAAGCCAGTCAAGTTCTTCATTGACTAATAAACAATATGTTATTTCTTTGACGTCTGCAATAATACATGACCAAGAATTCACAGCTCTACCTAATCAAAGTGGTTCATTGGTGTACACAAGGGCTGACATTTGCATCATGTTTAAAAGTTGTTCCCTACCTATTTTCCCATATCTAGTGCTTTTGCTAGAGAAAGCCAGCAAAGTTAAACTTGCCATATGATGTCAAGCTGAAGCGTTCTCTTGTGTTTCAGTGCTCAGAGAAACTCACCAACCCGAGTCTTTCGAGGATAAGGTGAGAACTTGTACCTCAGAGCTTTCCGAGCTATTTCTTTTTACTTACTTCTTTTTACTCTGAGGTTTATTTTGCTTTGATGTTGCTCATTGCATTAACTCATTCCCATGTGATAGTGCTACCTGGATGAGGACAAAACCTAAATCCTTTGAACATGCACCGCGCCATCCTTTGCATCTTTTTTGCATGGTTGTAAAGGATAGGTGTAAATAGGTATAAAAGAGGGTGCAGTACGTAATGCGTTTTTCAGTCATTACAATGAGGAGATGCAATGAGCTAGACAAGTGTAAATTCAACACCAGAGATTTACCAGAGCTTTGATGACCTGGGTCAGGTGTGTTAGCAACAAGAGAGCTGAACAACTGTAACTTTTCTTCTAAGCTTCTGCTGGTGTGTGTCTCAATAGGCAACACAGATACACATTCAGTTTTTGTTTTTGTTTTTATTTATAATATATTTCTAGTCACCATTATCCTTAACTCCTTCTCTCTCTCTCTCTCTTTCATTTAGTACCTCCAGTTTGAAGAGCAAGAAGTGCAGGAACACACACCATGGAAACCAGAGGTACAAAACAACACATGCACTAAGTTTACAGGAACTTGACACATTGACTGAATGTGCATTCTTTCCATACTGTTACTGTTTCCAGTTTCGAGGCCAGGCAAACATGCATGTGTTCGAAGACTGGTGTGCAACTTCTGTAGAGCAGCTGAGGAAGAACGTGCTATTCCCTCTGTTTCCACATGTCAGTAATCACTCTTACACACACACACACACACACACACACACATATGTTGATTTTGAAAATATAAAAAAATGTATATGGGTCATTCCATGGCAAATCACGTAAGGTCTGTCTAGCCTGGGAAAAAATCAAGCAAAAGCAAATTTAATTGGTACAACCGTGCAAAATCTCACAGTTGTTCACCAAATAGTTTGCTCTAATATATCCTGCATTTAATCATTTAATCTTAGCTGTGGAGTTTAACAGCTTAGAATAGTGTTTAACAGAATGGCTGAACTCTTGACTGCATGTGATACTCTACCAAGAATAGTATTTTGCATTGCATCAACATGATTCATGTGGACATAAGGTTTTCTGACTAAGAAGGACAATTTAAAGAAATACAGAAACTGTAAACAGAAGGACACTGTATTTCCAAAACAATCAGTGATATGGGCAAAATGGGATTCAGGTGAGATCAACAGAGGCAACATATCACAGGAAATGGGGGAAGGATGCATTCTGGGAACTTCTTGGTGTTGCATTTATATACGATTACTATTTAATTTTTTTTTTGTTCTACGCATAGGTAGCTTTATTTTTAAATTTTAATTGGAGCAGAACACTGAAATATTGTATAGTTTAAGTAATTAAATAATAGTTGCTTTATGCTTCCATAGACATTAGACAGGTGCCTATGAAAACCATTATCAGACAGATGAGTGCTGGTGTGGAATGACCCATTCTTTGAACTATAACTGTTCATCAAACATATATATCATCATATTTTCAGATTCGGACCACAATAAGCAGGCTTGCAGTATATCCAAGATGGAATAACTATGGGATAAGGGTGTTTGGCTACATTCACCCTCCATCCACCGGTGGGTCCTGCACTAGAATGTTATTTGGAGCAGCATGTTGTATCATTTCAGCCTACAGTGGGAACAGAAAAGAAACACCCCCAAAATGTTCAAAACCTGAAATGTAGACATCCCCTCAACACACACACACATTATCCAGCAGCATTTACTCAGTGCTTATAACATCCAAGTAAAAGATATGATAGCAAATGTTCACATGCCACATTAAGTTAATAGGCTTCCACCTGTGATCACTTGTAATTGTTTTGATTAGTTCAGCATAAAAACAGCTATTCCTGGAGCATGATAGCGCAACTGAAAGCAAAAACTCAACTATGGGTGGCAAGGCTCTGCCAAAAGATCTCTGGGACAAATGACAAGTTAGGAGATTCAAAGGCTTTATCAATCCCTAGGAGCACAGAAAGTACATCATTAACTCTTCAGCATGTAGCGTCACACGGGTGCACCGCTGACTACTTTCCAGTAAAGAGTGCCGTTACACCAGTGTGTTTCGGAATGTTTAGCAGCAGACATTCTGATGTGTTCGAACTGCAGACGTTACAATGCAAGTTAATGGCGATTCAAGATTACAGTCAATATGTCACTATCTTTACACTTAGAGATTTATATTTATAGTTTTTTTTTTTACATTTGACAATCAATCCATAACTAAATCACACTAATCTTGGGCTTGTGTGAATCTCAGTGATTCTGTATTATATATCTGTATTCTGTATTATGTTTATATTCTGAGGGCGGTGATTATTTTCTATACCTACAGTAGTTCTAAACTAAGCTATCAGTTCTGTATTGTGTAACCCTTATTGCTGCTCTTGTCTAGTATCCACAACACACCGTAAAGTGGCTGTCCATTGATCTAGAATCTGTTTTCAGGACTGCATGTTGCATGATTGAGAACACATGAAGAACATTTACATGTACTGACTGTACTACCTTCTGCTTCCACTTTATCAGGGCAGTATGTTTTTGCAGTGTCCTCTGATAAGAACTCTGAATTCTGGCTGAGTTCAAATGAAATGCTTCAAGACCTCAAACTCCTGGCTTATGTTGGAAAAGTAAGTGTTTCTGCCCCAATCCTTAGCATTTTTCAGTCAATTTACAACTGTACAAGAATTAAGGAATTACCTTGCCATATTACATTGCATTTGGTTTTGGACAAATAAACCAATGCAGGATTGTGACATTCCATGACAAAATAAAAAGTGTGATTGGTGGCAAATGGAAATATTTCACTTAGATGCAAAGTATTAAAATGGGCAACCACAAAAACCTAGATGTTTACATAAGTATGAGAAGCAGAATTTGTATCCAAGTGCTGGTATTACACAGGATGTGCATGACTGATATGCAAGTTAAGGTTTACCTTCGCTTATTATTATTATTATTATTATTATTATTATTATTCTACCAGACAGGGGCAGAATGGTCTGGTCCCGGAGAATATGAGAAATTTGCATCTCAGATTTCGCAGCCTGTCAAGTAAGTGATGTCACTGCATATTCCTGTTTTATTCATTGGTTTCTTCACTTCATGGCCCAGATTAAACTTTCCAAACAGCTCCCAGTCAAGGATTCAGAAAGTGATAAAAGCATTAACCTTTAAATCCTTTTTTTATTTTTATTGAGTTCCTACATCATGCTTTTCATGCTTTTTTCTTTAGGCTATCAAAAGATGTGCGATATTACTTTGAAGCCATCTACCAGCACAATGAAGGGGTAGATCATATGGAGGTCGCAGTAAGTCTTTTTCCTTTTTGAGAAAATTCATTTTCCCCTTAAACACAAAGGCCCTGATCTAAAGTACCTCAATGTATTTTTTTTCCAGTGGCGGCTGAACCAAAGGAACAACAGTTTTACTATCATTTCCTCTGAGCATCTTTCAATCTATACCAGTAAGTTTCAAGTCAAAATTATAACACACAGAGGTCAGTGTGCCTTACAGGAATAGAATAATACATGAATGAATCAGGAAATATAAAACAAGTAGGAAGCAAAAAAAAACATAAAAAATATAATTATGCATAGAATATCAATAGAAGAAGATGGAAGTGCAGATGAAGAAGAGTGGAAAAGTGAAGAAAAGTGCAATGGAAGTGCAGATATTTAAAGGAAGGTGGGAGAGAATAGTATGGTTTTTAGCATTTTTAAAAAATTGGCTACAGTTGGGGCAGATCTGAAATTGAGGGGCAGCTGGTTCCAACGCCAGACAGCAGATTAATTTCAATTCTTTTCACCACTAGCTGTTTAAAGGGTCAACTTATAACAACTTTGTGTCCGAGTAACCTTCTCAGTGTGATAAGTAGATATTTCACAATGAATCAAAGCGAGATCATCAGGGCTGTGATTACTTGCTGTTAACTAATGTGTGTATGTGTGTGTGTGTGTGTGTGTGTGTGTGTGTGTGTGTGTGTGTGTGTATGTGTGGGAAACATTCACAAGCATCATTGTTCACATACCTACATACTTTCTGTCGATCTGGAAAGAAAGCAACATCCCCTAGGGGCCAAATCAAATGATCATAGGGGCCAGCTAAAGAATCCTCTTCTGGCCCAGAAAACTCATCATTAATTACAAATTCCGAAGTCAGCAACATCCTCCAACAACTGAAAGAAAACCAATGTGACCAATGGATGCAGTGTATCATGGTGTGTCAGCAGCAGATGCAACAAATCATGACTGTGCTGTGCAAACAGCGACTGTGCTGATTTTCACAATAAATAGTAGCACTTTTCTAATTTTCAAGAAAGACATTCTTGTGCCTACAAGGGCACTTAGTTTCTGTCTTGCCCCCCAAAGGATATAGCTTTCAATACTCCAGGAAGACAAAATGTATATCAAAGCTGAGTATGTGAAGAATGCTGCTTGCATAGTCGCTGTATATGGGGGTTGACAGCAAGTATTTTAAGGGAGTTCCTCTCCTCACACCTTTTAAGCTGCTGTCCTGGGGTTCGTTGTGCAGTACTGTCAAAAGTGCTTCGGGTGTTACAATGCTTTGTTTGAACAAGATCCAAGCACTTTTAGTGTGGCTACTGTGGGTTAGATATTTGTTTTGTCTTGAGTGGAAATAATGAATGTAGCAAATTGTGGTGGTTTTGCATGGTTTCAAGATCTGTAGGCAGAAATGTTTGTTTAGCCCTTTCTGGTTGGAACTGTCAAGTTATTATGATTTATTTCTTTATTTTTGCCCAAATAGATGAAACTTCACTAATGATTGGGGATACAGCTAATATCCCGCAAACAGTACCGAGTCATGAGATACATCCTGACCTCATTTACAAGCAGACCAACCCGGTAGTAGACATGGTCAGAGAAGACCCACGGGACTTGATCTACAAGAGTGAGTGGTTCATTCATCCCACAGATCTGTTGAGGAAGTAGTCGGGTCACATTACTAAAGGTGTGATGTATGTCCCTCCTCCATCCCTGTCTCCCAACAGTACCCCTGATGAATGAGACCTATCTGAAAGACATCTTTCCTGAGTGTGATTATAAGCCAATCAATGTATTTGATGGAGCACAAATGCAAAGATATCATGGTATATACTATGTGAGTATGCCTTCACTTTGGTTTGCATTTGGTTTACCTGTGACCATGGGCACCGGAAGCATTTTTAATGTGGGGTGGACATCTTGACTGTTGTCCGGGAGGGGAAAAGTGCTAAAATGGTTTCGGCACCCATGCCTGTGACAGGGTTTCTGGAGGGCAACATGCTAATACAGTGTCAATAAATCTACGATGTATCCTCTTGCCACTAAGGTTCGCTACTCTGCTGTGTACCCCAACGACTACACAAGGCAGACTCACACAGCCGCAGATGAGATGTGTTTTTACAACAAGGATAAAACGTTCAGTGATGGGTAAGCTTTGCCTCTAAACTGTTTTAATACACTTTTTTAAATAGTTTATGCTGTAAGTATTATTACTTATTATTACTTTTGAAAAATGCCTTATTCAAGTAAACTGCATGTTCAAAGTTGTGTCTCTATGTTTCAAGGGGTGGATTTCCTCAGTTTTTTAAAATTGAGACCGTAGAAGGCAAAGGTAAGTACTCATTCTTATATGACTGAGTCTACAAAAATATAGTGTTTTCACATCATTAGCACTAATATGGTTCACATTTATCGGTTTAGCTCCGAGGGAAACCTTGTCGTCTCCTGGAATGTTAGATAAGGGTGAACATGTTTTCTCAAGTAGCGTCCAAACAAAAGGGAATCACCGGCAGAATACATGAACAGCTTAATTAGGGCACTGTGTTCTGAACGCTGGACAGCATTTCAGATGGACAACATTTCTAGGACTACACACGGCTGGAGTGGGACACATTTTTTGAACAGACAAACAGTAAAAAAGTCTATAACAACAATGGCACTTGGACAACAGCATTATAAGTGAGGGGATTAAAAAAGTGGAAACTGAGTAAGCTGTTAGTCATAGCACTGGAACAATGGAGTGTAAAGTACACAAACAACCCAACCAAGCAACAATGGTGGCATTTTAATCTAACCCGCCTACTCATGCCTAATCTGACCAAACATACAACGAGTGGCTCTAACCCCTTAGCTGGTGTATACATACATTTTTTTTTTTTTTACAATTGAGGCAGGATGAAAAACTTCTTGTCCACACATCGCATTGGAAGGGCAAAACGAGTGTGATTGACAAGTGAGGTCCAATAAAATCAAGGGGCTACATTTGCTTTAACACCAATAAACAAACAGATGATCAAATCAGATTCATATAGACAGGCAATGCATGACACAGCCAGTGGAGCAGGGCAGCAGTAATTTGCCATTATGCAGTACTCACACATATGTATATTTTCTTTGTCTCACACCTTAGATTATTTGTAAGGACTAGTAGTTACTAGCAATATTTATCATAGCAAATTCAAACCACAAATAATAATAAATAATAATATAAATTATATAAAATAATTGGAAAAACCGTCAAATAATTACTAGAATATTAGAACTTGTTACAACAGACAATATATGTGACCTGGGTGACCAGGAAGCCTTTATAAAGTGTTCTCAATTATCATCCTCAAGAGGAGAAGCCTGATCCGTACTGGGAGCGAGTCGTCAATGTAAATCAAGTGGACTTCCATTCACAGCAGACCACCGTGGTCACCAGTGTCTGCAGGAGAGCAGGGAATGTCATAATGAATGAAAAGGAAGTCATGGGTTTAGTCCAAACCTTCATGAATCAGCTGCAGTTAACAGAGAGCACCAGGTAAATATTTTACTTATTCCCTCTCTCAGTTCTAAGCATGGGACATTAACTCCTCCGTCAATAAGCTGGACTTGGTTCTGTGTGTGTGTGTGTGTGTGTGTGTGTGTGTGTGTGTGTGTGTGTGTGTGTGTGTGTGTGTGTGTATGTATATCTCTATGTTGTTTTTTGT
>JBBPCY010010324.1:0-15585 GCA_037974405.1 Brachyalestes nurse
TGGTTTCTGCCCACTTTTGATAAGGTGAATGGTCATTTTGCTACTATAAGAAGTCCTCTGTGTCCAGGACTTGTTGGAAGAATCTTTAACCTGGGACCGCCCCGGGAAGAATGTTCTTCTCCTTCTTAAGAAGAAAATACAGTCTTTGTTATGAGCGAAGTATCTTTTGTCAGTTTGATGATTTTTCTCACCTGCACTAACACAGAGCACATGGACTTTGTTTTCAAAATGACTTCACATTCTTCAAATTTCTTCAAACACTGATAGTGATTAGAAAATAGGCAAATAATATGCCTAAGCAGAGAAAAAATATATTTTATTTAAATGAGAAGAGCCTAGATAGATCGATCTTTAGAGGTGCAGAGAGCCAGTCAGGTTCTAACACTGAGAAATGTTCCTGTAAAGCAGGACACAGTGCCATGCTTCTAGCTTCAGATAGCATTCTGCAAACAGCAGAAAAGGACATTTAGAAAACTATTGATCCTAGAGTACATTTTGTAATCAACCCCTTAATGCCAAAGTTGTCACTTAATTAATGCCTCAGCATACCAAGACATTTTGGACAACGTCATGATTCCAACTTTGTGGACACATTTTGGGGAAGAACCTTTTCTATTCTAGCATGACACTGCCCCATCCAACACCTTTCGGATGAACTGGAACGGAGACTCAGCCATGCCTTCTCATCCAACATCAGTATCTGACCATATAAGTGTTCTACAGAATCAATGGACACAAATTCCCGCAGAAACTCCAATCTTGTGGGAAGGCTTCTAAGAAGAGTGGAAGCTATTATAGCTGCAAAGTCCAAACCAATGCAGTCTCGTCTATCTGACTGTTCCTCCAAAAAAACTCTAATAAACATATTCCTGATCCTGCCCATCCTCGTCGTCACTTCCAATGCAAATCTTAACATTTTAAACTCTGCCACTTCCAGCTCTGCTTCCTGTCTTGTCCTCAGTCTCCAAACCATCAAACGAGACAACACAGCTGGCCTCACAACCGTCTTGTACACGTTCCCTTTCACTCCTGCTGGTACCTGCCTGTCACAAATCACTCCTGACACTCTTCTCCTCCCATTCCACCCTGCCTGCACTCTCTTCTTCACATTTCAGAGCTGGAGGAGGCAGAGTTTCTTCCTAAAACTGGGTCCATAAAGTTGAAGCATGGCGTTGTCTAAAAAAGTCTAAGCATTAAGACTGCCCTTCTCTGGAAGTAAGGGGTCTAGCCCAAACCCTGAAAAACAAGTGTGTTCCAGTGCTTTTGTCCATATAGTGTATGATTAAAAATGTTTTTTTTGTAATACATACATTTAAAAGAAATTGCAAAAACTTATTTTATCTGGGCCTCAGAACTATAGCATAACATAATATATAACGTATGCCCGGAAATGACGGTTATTTTCAAATCTTTGAATGGACCAATGTGATTGCAGCAGGCGTTACCCCCGCGACATTCAAGCTCTGGTTTGTTTTGGCCGTTTTGTGCTAGCTCGAAAAGCGTGAGTTTCTGCTTTTATATCGAGAATTTGCAATAAAAAACAATACGGAGCATAAACATTACACGACATGACAACTATGGAGACGTTAAAGAATGAAGATACGTCCAAACTGTCCCGAACAGGTGAGTTAAACACGTTAAATCCCTTTATGTTTGTACTGTTGGTTCATGCTAACGCTATCTCTCCTCTTTCTAATGGAGTTCAAATGTGTTTTTAAAAACTATTAGGCTGTTTTTGAGCTTGTTCTGTGCATACATTGCTCTTAACGTTTGACAAGACGACAGCGTAGCTTGTGTCAGGTTAGATAAGACAATACATTATATAATATAGCCCATTATTAGTCCCACAGGTGAGAAATTTGCATTTTTACAACAATAAAGTGGACAAAACAAAAGAAAGCAGAAACAACATTACCAATAGAAAAAAAAAACATTCGACATAACGTGAGTGTAACTTACACGTGAATATTTATTCAAATATATATATATTTGTATGTGTATATGCACATTATCTCACAAAAGTGAGTACACCCCTCAAATTTTTGTAAATATTTTATTTAATCATTTCATGGGACAACACTGAAGTCAGTGCACAGCTTGTATAACAGTGTAAATTTGCTGTCCCCTCAAAATACCAAACGCGCAGCCATTAATGTCCAAACTGCTGGCAACAAAAGTAAGTACACCCCTAAGTGAAAATGTCCAAATTGTGCCCAAAGTGTCAATATTTTGTGTGGCCACCATTATTTTCCAGCACTGCCTTAACTCTCTTGGGCATGGATTTCACTGGAGCTTTACAGGTTGCCACTGGAATCCTCTTCCACTCCTCCATGACATCATCACAGAGCTGGTGGATGTTAAGAGACCTTGCACTCCTCTTAACATCCACTCCTCCATGACATCATCACAGAGCTGGTGGATGTTAAGAGACCTTGCACTCCTTCCGTTTGAGGATGCCCCACAGATGCTCAATATGGTTTAGGTCTGGAGACTTGTTACGCCAGTCCAGCACCTTTATCCTCAGTTTATTTAGCAAGCCTGTGGTCGTCTTGGAGGTGTGTTTAGGGTCGTTATTACGTTGGAATACTGCCCTGCGGCCCAGTTTCCGAAAGGAGGGGACCATGCTCTGCTTCAGTAGGTACATGTTGGCATTCATAGTTCCTTCAATGAAGTGTAGCTCCCCAGTGTTGGCAGCACTCCTGCAGCTCCAAACCATGACACTCCCACCACCATGCTTGACTGTACACAAGACACTCTTGTCTTTGTACTCCTCACCTGATTGCCACCACACACGCTTGACACCATCTGAACCAAATAAGTTTATCTTGTCTCATCATACCGCAGGACATGGTTCCAGTAATCTGTATCCTTAGTCTGCTTGTCTTCAGCAAACTGCGGGATTTATTGTGTATCATCTTTAGAAGAGACTTCCTTCTGGGACAACAGCCCATCCCTTCAAACTCTGCAGCAATGCTTGCAGCACTCGTGCATCTACTTTCAAAAGACAACCTCTGGATAAGCACATGCACTGAACTTCTATGGTCGACCATGGCGAGGCCTGTTCTGAGTGCAACCTGTCCTGTTGAACCGCTGTATGGTCTTGGACACCGTGCTGCAGCTCAGTTTCAGGGTGTTGCCAATCTTCTTATGTCTTAGGCCAGGGGTGGGCAGGGGTGGTCCTGGATGGCTGGTGTCCTGCACATTTAAAGACCTAATTTAATTGTCCTGACAAAGTGTCACATCTTCAGTGTTGTCCCATGAAAATATGTATGTATGCATGGTTGCATTCAACATACATATATGTATGTATGCATGCATGTATGTCTCTCAACATATTCCGAGTCTCTTCTCAACACATGTCCAAACCAATGCAGTTTCACCTCTCTTGACTTTTCCTCCAGTAGGTCCAATTCGAGCTGTCCCTCTAATAAACTAATTCCTGATCTGTCCATCCTCGTCACTCCCAATGTAGACCTTAACATTTTCAACATGACTCGTCTCACTACTATCTTGTACACCTTCCCTTTCACTCTTGCTGGTACCTGCCTGTTACAAATCGCTACTGCCTCTCTTCTCCAATCATTACACCCTGCCTGCACTCTCTTCTTCACCTCTCTTTCACACTTTTACTTTGGACTGTTGACCTCAAATATTTGAGCTTCTCCATCTTTGCCAGTTCTGCTCCCTGCATCCTCACCATTCCACGATATATTTATGTACACAGTGGAGTATCCTCAGATACCTGGTAGAAGCAGACATTAAAAGAAACATTTGTTCTAAAAGCAATGCCTATCAAGCAACAAATGACTAAATAACAATACACCAGGCTTGTAATTCCATATGTGTGTGCATCACTTCACTGTACATAAATCGCTATTTAGGGAGTATAGGACTAAAATGAATCTCTTTAAATGTGAAGCAACATACAGTACTGTCCAAATGCCTTGATCCACCCCTCATTTCTTCAGATTTTTCTTCCAAAGAGCCAGACTTTATTGTATTTTTAATGTAGTCTTGAACAGTTCTACAGGCTTCTTGGAAGGCTTTCCTTTTCAGTCTAGTTCCTGAACCTGATCAGTTTCAGAGGAATATTTTTTTTGTTTTAGGCCTCACTGTGGCCTCTGTATGAATCATTCAAGCATAACAGCATATCTAACTGAAGTCCTGAACCAGTGAAGAAACGGGTGCAGATGATTCCAGATGATCAGGCGGTGATCAGTATACTGGTGGTGCTGAATGCTGAGTGGTTAAAACTCCTTTACCTTGTATCTTTAGACACTTTGCAGCCTGTCACAGTAAAACATTTGTTCCCATTCCTTTCATTTAATCTACTCAATATACCAAAGATAAAACAGTTTGGCAGATATAAATAGTACTTTAGACATATAAATATATAAAGAGTTTGATTCAAAGGAAAACAACAAGAAATGAGGGGTGGCTCAATAGTTTTGAGCAATTTCATATTTTCATTGCTATATAAAACACTATATATTTTATGGTTATTTAATCATATCATTTCCACTTTTTACTGTTTTTTGCACTTTCTGGTGCTTGTACTATGAGCAGTGACAACAAGGTTTAAATTAATTTAATGTAATGCAATGTAATGTAATTTAATGTAATCTAATCTATCCTTTTCTTTCCAAGGGGAGGTTTGATTTTACATTCTGTGGGTCCTTTATTATAGGTGATTACCATCTTTTGAACAGTAGTGTATATTTCCACATCTAAGCATAATAGACTGATGGCTCTAGTATAAAATGAAAGGGGCTACATGAAGAGCTTTTAATTTCCTGCCTGCAATTCAAGATGGTGTTGTCATTTGCCATACTGGATATGTGAAAATGTGAAAATGTGCTTCATGCGGCGGTCAGGTTTACAGTCTGGAATGGTCAGAGGAAGATCCAGTCTCATAAATCTGCGCAGGCTTTGACTGCAGGCCAGGTTGAACTGGGTCAGACCTGGAGGGACGACATCAGTGCAGAAACAATCTGACTATGACATCATCCTGTCTAGACAGTGGAGCACAAAAGCACACTGTTGCTTTGTAGTGTCTACAGGTTCTCCGCTCTGCAGGCCCGAGCTGTCATCTGTTGAATCTGGAAAGCGTAGAGCTAACACTGTGAAAGTAGTGCAGTCCGAATTATTTAAACATGGATTGCAGCAGAAATCGGAGCTTTGAGAGGAATCATCTGTACCTTTTCAGAAAGACAGTCGTTCAGCATGTGTACAGACTGTACAGTAACATTTTGAAGAGTTTTTGTTTTAAAATGAGTGTGCTTTACAAGGTAAATGAAACCAATCAGAATTCGAGTTTTAGAATGTTAGAAAAAGATTGCAGTGTCAAGATTTAATTGTAGCCAGTGTTGGGTGTAACGCATTACTAAGTAATTGAGTAATTAAGTTACTTTTCAGACACAGTAGTTAGATAAGTATTTTAAATACAACACTGAGTAAGTAATTAGTAATTAATTACTTTTTTAAAGTAACCTACCCAACACTGATTGTATCACATCAGAGTTAGTGACTGATTTTTTAAATGGATAATATATCATGTTTGTGATTTGAGTTCAAGTAGCTGTTTTTACAACTAGCTAAATATCAGACAATTCCCATAGAAAATGTATCTATAATGCATCTTTCGGTATCAACAATGCAAGATGGAGAATACGGATTATTGGTATTTACATCGATTTTCCATCGTAGTGCATCCTCGTCAGAACTCAGTTTAGGGTGCCATACTGTTCAAAAAACTAATAAATGTAAAAATGCATTCCCTCTTTTATTAAAGTGTGATGTCCTCTGAAATATTAAAAAATCTATCCACTTTTGTGGTTTACACATGATGTTGCCTTGAATGTGCAAAATGTATTAACGCCCATAAATCAACAATGCAAAAACATTTCAGGACATTTGTTGAAAATGTGCTGTTTAATTTCATAGTCAGTAATGGGTAGTAATCCAAAAAAGAGGTCAATTTTAAAGTAAACATTAGTAAAAGATAAAGTCCTTGAAATTGACCAAATCAGCTACGCTTTATTAAATCATTTTTGGTCCATACACAGAAAATAAACTCCTCATTAAAAAGTAAGTATACAGCTTATCCATGTGTATATGCCTGACCAATGGTAATAGCTAACAAGTGTGGAACAAGCATGCCTGGAAGAAGATGCAGGTTTATTTTGCACTAAGGCACAGGATGATTAAAGAGGCACACAATTCTCCATGGATCAGGCTTGAGACTTGCAGAAGATAGTAGAATTTTGGGGTCCAATCAATCAAATCTTTATGGCAAAGTTCCAGAAAAGTAGAGACTGGTACTGCAGCAAATAGGACAAATTCCCTGTTAATGAAGACAACAGCAACTCGGGACATTGTATTGGACCCCTCAGCCAGGTCATTGAGTACTAGAGAGCTATTCTACCTGCCTCAGGTGTGTAAGGACAAATAATAATAATAATAATAATAATAATAATAATAATAATACATTTTATTTATAGGCGCCTTTCACAACACCGTACAAATTTACAAAGTAAGAACAGATAAAAAACAAAATACAGTAAAAGACAACAGAGCAAAGGAGATTAAATGGAATATTAAACAAGTGGGTCTTGAGTTTGGATTTAAAAGTAAGAAAACAATTAATATTTCTAATGTCAGGGGGTAAGGGGGTATTCCAAATAACACAATAAGTGAAGTGACCATTGTGTACCACAGTACACAGTGTGAACAGCATGAAACTCTTCCTCTGTATTTAACCCATTCACCAAGTGAAGCAGCGGGCAGCCAGGAACACAGCCCCCGGGAAGCAGTGTGTGGGGACGGTACCTTACTCAAGAGTATCTCAGAGGTGCTTGCCAGGCTGGGGATTTGAACCCACAACTTCTCGATCACAAGCCACTAGGCTACCAACTACAGGCCTGGTCTGGGCTCTCTGAGGACCATTAAACCCGCCTGCTTCAGAGGGTACACCCCTAATAACAAGCAATGGATAATGTAACGCAAACCTACCCTGGAGTGTATACTGGAACTCTGTATATGTGGCCAAAGACTCTCTTGTAAAATTTCACCCCATGCTTCAGGTGTGCAAAGCTTTTCATGCGTCATGAAGGCTTTACAATCAGGATTTACAGTTCTGTAAACGTACTGAGACACCTCATTGTACTCTGCCAAAAAGCTCATGCCCCCCCCCTCCTCAACATTTGTCCCTCTTAATCCTTTAAGTGCCCAAGTAACAGAATTGAACTGGACTTAAATTCCAAAAAACATCCAAATGCACCTTCTGTAGCACATCCACACTACACCCACAGCCAGACAATATTTAAATCCATGCCAGTCTGTTTCAAAACTCCAGTATTTCACACCCCTACAGACTACACCGTCTGGCGCAACTTTGGAAAGCGTAACGGGTACTCAACAAGGCCAACTGTGAAGTCTCACTGGAAAATTGAACTGTTGCTGGACTTTTGTTGCGCTAACCAGACAACCTATCCTAACTACAAGTATCATTTTCTTTTTTATTTAATTTTCCTGTTTTATTATTTAATTATTGTTTTATTATATAAAAAGGTGCAAATACTGTATATACGTAAATATATGTAAAGGAACCCTGAAAACAGTTTCAAATGAAGAGTTTGGCAAAAAAAAAATCTATTTAGACCATTTTCCACTTTTGTGCCAAGACATGTTTGGAGTCTTCAATTATTTGATTATGTTTTGGAATTAAGACAATTGGGAAAAAAATACAGTGCAACAAAATGATACATATAAATCCCATTTTCACAAGTTGATACACTATGAATTTGAACAGCGTCACTTATGAAACATTTATTTTATAAGTTAGCCTTGTTAAGAGGTTTTTTTTAGCTTATTCTTAGATGTCCTATCTTTCTCTAATTCTTTTGGGGGCATTATTCTGAAATAAGAAGGGAGCGTTTATTCGCCCAGCCAAAAATGAGTGACTGTTATTTTGAAGTAGGCCATATTCACTGAGCCGGTAACACAGAATTTTTATTTTGAAGTAGTTCCATTCAAACACAGGGTCTTTGCCCACATTCGCCCACCCCAGGGGCTGCAGCTGGATGTTACTGTGTTCTGCATGTATTATACTGACTCCTTCTGGTTATGATGGGGCCTTACATTATATATTATAAACCATACAGCTAACACCAGTTGAAAAAGGTAACAAATGTCATGCTTACATTGAAATTGGTCAGATGTTTTATCTTTCAGTTCTACATGTCACAAAAACTAGAATTTAATAATTAGGTATTTAACCTGGGTGGTGGATGAAACCAGGGGCCGTGATTTTATGTACTTTTTAAAATGATCAGCAGACCTGGAACTTTCCAAAACCCCCTCTAAATATGTTATAAACATTCCTAGACATCACGGAGTGTATTCAGAAACATTTCATGTAAATACTTTGTGTTAGGGACTTTTAAGAGGCATCAAATGCTTCAGATATCTGGTTCCCTTCATCACTTGGGGCTTGAAAGTACTACAGGCAGGCCATGGGAAGTCATTTATAATAAATAGATTAAATAATAATAAATCATTGATGGGGAATCACAACTGACAGAATGATCATGTGATGGATCAGACCTGTGATTAAAGCTTTGGGTGGACCTCAGAATAGTTACAGACTTCAGATGGGTCATTCTTTAGTTGTGAAATGACTGCTCTACCATTTCACATCGTGTCGTTATGCAATGTAATTATACAGATGTTAGAAAATATGGGTGAAATTCTCCTTTTGAACACTAAGATTGCTCTAGTGAGCCTGATAGCCTGTGAGACTGTGGTCCTGTTTTGTTCTCTGAATATTTATCACATTTATCGGACCTCCATTTACAGGTTGCACTTGTTGTTGCGAAAAGTGGCACAACCAGTTAGCAGGTATGGGGAACCATTACAGGATCACACGGGTGATAGAGGTGTTTTTTTGCCTTCAACAAATGAAATGAAATTGTGTGCTTCTTGTCTTAGATTACATTTTGAACCCATGTAAAGTGGCCCTTTAAAGTCACAAGTGAACACAGCACACAGTGTGAACAGTGTGAAATTCTTTCTCTGTTTTTAACCCATTCACCAAGTGAAGTCGTGGGCTGCCACCAACGTGGGGCACTCGGGGAGCAGTGTATGGGGACGGTGTCTTGCTCAAGGGTACCTCAGAGATGCCATTAGCAGTCCTTGGATTCAAACCCACGACCATTTGATCATGGGGCAAAGTCCTAACCACTAGGCCACCCCTTTTTTGCCAAACAAATAGAGAAAATCACATAATGTGGCCTCAGTGCCTGATTTCAGGCTCTCAAACCCTTTAACATTTTTGTGGTCAAACATTATGGGTACAAACAATTAGGTGGCTTAATTGTGGACTTTTTAAACTTTTAGATAAATGCTGCTGCTGAAAGTGGCACAAACAGTAAGCAGGAATAGGGAACCATTACTTTTTCGCACGAGTGACAGAGGTGTTTTTTTGCCTTCAAAAAATAAAATGCTCATGTGTGCTTCTTGCCTTAGATTACATTTATTACATTTTGTAAGGGATGCTGGACCCATTTAGAGGAAAACAATACAGAACATTTCAGGCTCTCAAACGTTTTAACATTTTTGTGCTCGAACATAATGTGTATAAAAGAAATTAGAAAGCTTTATCATGGGCTCTGGTTTTAAACAATATGATAAAATGGAGATATTGTTGCGAAAAGTGGCACAACCAGTAAGCAGGAATAGAGGACCATTACTTTTTAACATGGTTAGTTTTTGACTTCAGCAAATGAAATGATCATTTAATACTGTGTTTCTGTGTGTGCTTCTTGTCTTAGATTACATTTATTACATTTTGTAAGGGATGCTGGTGGACCCATTTAGTGCAAAATAATAAAGAAAATCACATCACGAGGCCTCAGTGTCTGATTTCAGGCTCTCAACACTTTTAACGTTTTTAATGGGTAACATAATGGGTAAAAACAATTAGGCGGCTTAATTGTGGGCTTTGTTTTTAAAGTATTGGAAAATAAAGATCAGATAAATGTTACTGCTAAAAGTGGCACATCAGGCACATTACTTTTTCCCAGTGGTCACAGAGGTGTTTTTTGCCTTCAACAAATGAAATAATCATGAAATGATCAATGTTTCTCGTGTGCCTGTTGACTTAGATTACATTTTGGAATCCATTTAGTGCAAAAATAGAACATCACATAATGAGGTCTCAGTGCCTGATTTCAAACCTTTTAACATTTTTAATGGGTAACATAATGGACATAAAAACAATTAGGTGGCCTAATTGTGGGCTCTGTTTTTTAAAAAGGTTGTTTACCTTTTGGTTGTTTACCTACCTGGTTGTCAATGTCTCGTTCCATAGTAACGGGGCCGGGGCTTTACTACGCATGCGCAGACTTTGGCGCAACTCTAATATAAAAATATTTCTGTCCTTATCTCAGCCGTCAATTGAGGTTCACACGTCGTTTAAGGCTCAAAGTGGTCTAAACACTTTTCTGTGTCGTTTGTAACACGGTTGAGTTCATTTTGGAGGCTCTAAAGCCAAAATTTGAGGGACTTTACTTGTGCTAGCCCAACGTGACGAAACAGGAAAAGCAGTCCAGCTACTCTGAGCTCGTCTGAGCTCTCCTGGCTTTTTCTACTCCGCTCACTCTGGAGCAACATGGCAACTTTAAGCTGTGCCGTGAATATCCTGACATGTTTTTGGACGCGAAACGGCACCGTTATTCGTCAGTATTTGCCGTTTTTCTTCCTGGCTCTGTCCCTCACGGGGTCGATCCTGAAAGAACTGGACGCAGTCCCTGAGACCTACTTCAGCAACAGCAAAAATGTCTTTAACTTGTAAGTACCAACCTTTAGGTATGGATCATTAGTGTAGTTTTAGTTAATCGAGGCTGTGGTTAATGAGATGAAATGGTCGGCTGCTTCGTAAAGTGGTTAAAAGTTCATATCTCCATTCATTCCGTGCTACATGCCAGCTAGCCTCACAGCTAGAGGACACCTTTCACACAGAGGTGACACTGTTTCTCCTCTGTCTGTTGTTAAAACTGTCTGTTCAACCTAAAATTGAAACTGGACGAGAGAATTGAAATATGAAGTCAATCTTAGTCTCGTCTAGTTAGAGAACCCATTTAGCTACTGTTTACTGTTGACTAGGTACAGATTTAGATCTGCTTTGTGGTGAAACAATGTCTGTCTGTCTCTCTCTCTCCCCGTCTCTCTCTCTCTCCCTGTATCTCTATCTCTGTCTCTGTCTCTTTCTCTCTTTCTGTCTCTAATGATAATGGCCCCATGTCTGAAAATCAAGGAATTGATAATAGAGGTATCATAATGAAGCGATCATCTCACTTAAACATTTTAATGGCTCAGGGATATTCTTAAAACTTTACACGTTAACTTTATTTTTCTCTAATAATATAAATACAGATTTGACATCTAGTTTTATTAGTGGCATAAATTTACAGTTCAGCCCCAACCATTTATGTAATGACAAAAAATTGTAGGTAACAGCTAAGCTCAAAATGCAGTGACCCTAAAAAATTTGGACATTTGTACCTTCCTTAAAAATGCAAGACTAATTTTATTCACCAGCGATGAACATCACCAAATTCCTTTTGGTGTTACTGTGTATCAAAACATCTTGATAAAAACTCCTTGACTTGCCTGCTGTCACAGCCATAACTAGATAAGCTAAGCATAGGCCAGGGGTTCATACTGACCCTTTTTTCTTTCACATTGCAGATATTTTGTGAAGCTCGCTTGGGGCTGGAACCTAGTTTTGCTTCTGCCATTTCTGTTCCTCTCCAACTCGAACCACAGAAATTTCATCTTTGTTTTCAAGCGTGTCACATCCCTCGTGGTGGCAACAGCTATTTGGTACTTCTGCACTGAGACGTTTTTCTACATTGAAGACATTACAGGGACGTGCTATGAATCGGGCTCCACGCAAGTCATCCATGGAGAATTTAGCACAAAGGCCGAGTGCAGGAAAGCTGGTTTTGTCTGGGACGGCTTTGACATATCGGGACATTCCTTCATCCTGGCTTACTCCACACTCCTCATTGTTGAAGAGATGGTCCCCATGCTACACTTGGTGCAGCACAACCAGAAGAGAACTGCTTTTATTGATGCTCTCTATGTTGCTCTCAATGCCATCGTTGTCATTTGGATATGGATGTTTGCTTGTACCTCTGTGTACTTCCATGAAATCATTCACAAAATCCTGGGAACCTTAACTGGAATCTTGGGCTGGTATGTAACCTACAAGGTTTGGTATCTGAACCCATTTTCTCCTGGACTGCCTCCGTACCACAGCGAGCACAAACAACACGAATAGACTGAAAACGTCCTGCCCAACTTGAAACACTGCAGCAGTGGAACAAACAGACACTAAATTGTATCGCAACACTTTAACCAGGTCCACGCTATGTGTGTATTCTGTCCTTTTAAAGATGGTTTGTTATGGGGGTTATGTGTACTGTCTCTCTGAGGTGATGGGCAGCTGGTGTTCCAAAATTGACTCTGTAATCTGAGAAATGCTACCCGTGGTATGCATGTCTCCACTATCCACATTATTTAATTCTTATTGTTGCCTTAAAAACACCTGTGGCTTCAGACCAGGTAATCAGGGGGGGGATTTAAAACTACCTTTGCACACGATTGCATACAATCAGTTTGAGAAATTTCAGTCTTTGGTAATTTTTAATATATTTTGCTTGAATATGATTGTAGGCCAAAATGTATGAAAATGAATCTGTTATTTCTCATTTTGAGATTTTGGTAAGAACAAAAATTAAGGATAATACATTTTAAGAGTGATATAAGGTTATTAACCCATTGCTTTCGAAGTAATTTTAGTAAGTGAAGGGCAGTGGCAGAGAAATAGAATTAATGCAGTAAGAACATTTTACACCTTAGAATAGAGGAAAAGTCCAAAAATGTCCAAAAATAGGTTTAATAATCTGTGGTCAATTCCCTGTCAGTTCATTGTCTGCCTGTAAACCTTCACAGACTTGTGCCATTGTTGCAGAAGCCATTTAAAATAACACTTTGTTGAAGGACAGCGTTTATAAGTGTACAGGACGGCTACATAAGCATTCTGTGAAAACTGACAAACCTTATTTACACATTTGTAAAGGCTTATTCTTACAATAATCAATGATAACACTGTCTGAGGTAAAAGAAAGACAAAAAGCAGCTTGTCAGTTTGTCAGTTGTCATTAAAAGAGTTACCTAGCCATTCTGAAGGGTAACTGTAACTGTTACCCTTCGAAAGCAACTCGGATTAAATTCTTCATAGGTCTTTCCCGAATTAAAACTCAATACTTGCATCATAGGTTTAAGCAAAGCTTTTAGCTGTTCTCAGACCTGGGTTTTAGGTGTAATAATATTTATGGCTGTAATAGTATTGGTTTCTGTGCACTGCACTCTGCTCAGGCTGAAACTGTAACCTGCTTTTATTGAAGATGCGTTGTGTATATATGTTCCAAATATATACCAAAATATATTGAGTATGTCTGATAGCTTATCAGCTTGATGAAATAGGGACCTGAGATACTTGTATGATGTATAGTACCTTGTAAAATCTCCCATAGTATTACAAAAATCCCATACTGGATTTTGCCTCATATTTAGTGTTGCTGTATTAAAGCAGTGCTTACATGCCTTCTCCAGTTCTCCTGTTCTTAACATGACATAAATGGATCCTAATACACAAGTGCCATAATGTTTATTTGCTTCAGAACACTATCACATGGTGAACATTTCAGCACTTGGACGAGTGTACTGTATGTAGTATGTTGATTTGAAATGTCCCATCTAATTTGTAAACCGTGTTTGAGTTTTATTTTTGTCTAATTTATGGTCTCTCCGAAGTGACGTATGAAGAACATTGTCATTAAACGCTCAATCAACTAGTGTTTCAGTATTTCTTGTCAGTTTACTGTGTGTTTCTTTTTTGGGTAATCATTAAAATGAGAAGATGAGAAATAGATGCTGTTCTGGCGTGATGCCAAAATATGTGTAGTTTTGTTAGAGTCTCCTGTTTTAGTTCTAGACATTTCCAGACAAACACTGCATCAATAATTCACAACTGAGGGCACGGTAAAGTGAATGGGGGAGGCATGGTATCACCCCGTTTTTTCCGTGTGGTTGGTCTAGTCCAGCTCTTCGTGAGTAGTGTTTTGGCACTGGATGTAGATAGAAAGTGTGTTTTGGAGTAAGGAAGGGAATCAGTCTGATTCATAGAGCTGCTCTCTGCAGGACCATTACACTATTACTGTGGAGGAGGGGCTTTAACCCGAGTAGATAGAGGCAGCAAACCTAAGTGTGAGGAAGAGACCCAATCTATTGCCACTTATTGGGAGAGATAGAAGTAAATAAAGCAGACAGCAGCAGACTCTCGAGACGGTAATCATGACCCAGGGCAAGGTAAGAACCTGAAGACTGCACACACACTTACATGCTCACATCTTTGTGTAATATCTCTGACATGCGTCATTCTATTTGGTTTCAGTTCACCACAGGGAGCCTAGAAGGATTTGATTAGATGATGATGTCCATTAAGACTAAAATAGCACTGTCATGGTCTGAGTTAGGTCTAGATGCTACTTATCTACCTACGCTGTAAAGAAATAAAATACATTTACAATGAAATAGATGTTATTTAAGTTTGATGAAATAATACAGAAGGCCAATCAGCTTTTTTTCTACAGTGACCGTTCAACAAATCCCTAGCTGTCCATCTATCAGATCTGCTTTTACAGCTAATATTGACAGGATACTGGAACTGCATATTGTCCTTGGTTTGTTATGGTGATATGTTGTAATGATTGTTTTTTTGTCGGTCAGTGCCAAATCATTTGTAATTTTCCAGTGTGTGTTATTTAAAAGCAGTTTTCTATTGACAGGCAGCATGAAGGTAAAGGGGCATTTGGCTGCCGTTCTTATACAGAGCGACTTAAAATCATTAGTTTCAGGGACAGTTCCCCTACACAATGCCACTTTAAATCCTCACTGCACAGTTTTGCACCCCACATTCTAAATACCTCACTGCATTATTTTGCACTGGACATCCTATTAATACTTGTAAATACTAAACAATCTTTAATTCATGTTGTTTTCTTATTATTGCGTCTATTTTCTTCTTTTTTAAAAATGTATCTGTGTACGTTTCTATATGGGGGGAACACGAGTCTAAGAATTTCATTACAGGTAATGATGCTACATTGTTATCTGTATATGACAATAAAACTTGAAACTTGAAACCTACTGTTCCTTCATTACCTTCACCCAGGGTTGGTATATCCTCCTGAGAACCGAAGAAAAAAGTGTCTTACAATTTCTTTTTTTGTGTGATTTTCTATCTATTTGGGCCTAAAAAAAACACCTCACTATTTAAATTTCTTTGAATATATTTTTTTATTTTAACTGTACTGTCCACTGTAGAGGACAACAGGACAATTTCTATGTGAAAATAGAACTGAATTTAGAAAATTGTGATAAAGTGATATTAACACAAGAACACATTCAATTTGATCAAAACAATAAAATTCTGTATCACTCTTCTGTTGCTTGTTG
>JBBPCY010010454.1:0-15578 GCA_037974405.1 Brachyalestes nurse
AGTAAATCAGACATTAAAAAAAAAAAAAAAGCCAAATAAAAACATGCCAGATGGAGCGGCGTCCCCGTAACCTAGCAACCAATAAATAAAGAAATGGTTAAGCAGAGACAGTGCTTTTATATTATCTTTAAGCAGACAAAACATCTTATGTTAACATACCCAAGTCTTTGCTCCTCTACAGTAAATCTTCAGTAAATATTTTGTCTGTTCATGGAGATTTTGGCTTAACAGCCAATTGGTAGTGAAACACAAACAAGAATGTGCAGGATGGGATTATTGCTACATTCATGTTTTTTGTAAAAAGCATGACAATATATTAAGTAATCCAAAGTATTCAGAATATGTAGTGTCTGTAGTGGAATACATTTTAAAAGTAACCTTCCCAACACTGCACATAAGTACCCACTTACACAAGCACACATATGTAGATACACAATCATCTCCTGTTAAAAATTTGTGTAACTTATATAACAAATGTATAACAATGTATACAACATATATATAATAATATAAAACAATGCTGGCATTGGAGGGTCATCTCCTCTCAACTGGTGTAGAAATTTGGTGTAGAGTTGGAAGAACATCATAGGTGGCTCTGATGATGAAGCTGAGTCTGCTTCACTCCATTTCCAAAAGATCTCTCCAGGTGAGTTTACGATGTTCTAGGTTTTCCCACCTGGTCCACTGTCCCTGTTTGACCTGTGAGACTGCCTTTGCATCTCTTTCTGCCTCCTCTTGGCGCCGAACTTCTTCCACCACCAGTTTCCTTCTCTCGGTGGGTGTAGCCTTGTGCCAGATTGGTCAACTTGCACCAAATCCATGTCCTGTTCTTCCCTTTTGCACTTGCCCTACGATGTTTCCATGCCTGAGAGCAGATTTTGCTCGCTCCACAGCCTCTGATGGAGTCCATTTCCCCCCAGTTGCTAGTCTGGGTGCAGCTGCTCGTATTGCTGCATCATTAGACTCAGACAGAGTCATGTCCAGTCTCATTTTAGTACACTTGTATTCTTCAGTGATGCTGGAGACTGGCAGTTCCAGAGCACTACGTCCATACAAGCCGAAAGTGCTGAGGCATTGTGGGAGCACAAGTCATTTCTTGATATGTGAGCTGATGGTTCGCTCTAGTTTCTCGACTTTGGCGCTTGGGACCTCGTAGACCGTTAGGCGCCACATTAGCCGGGGGAGAAGTCCAAACTGCAGACACCACAGTTTCACCACAGTATTTGATTACTCTGATCTGAGTGTATAACACTTTGATTGTACCATCGTCCCAGGCTCTTGACTGGCTGCTCTGACACAAATTAAATGGGTGTGTCACTAATGTGGAATATCTGGGCTACGATGTTTCCTCTGATGATGGATATACTCCTAGACTTGGTGGGTTTAAACCATGTCATGTTCTCATGAAGCTTTCTCAGTAATCGTTCGGTGCATGGAATGCTGGACGTCAGGGTGGTCAGGTCATCCATGTAGGCACAAATAGGTGGTAGTCACTGTCCATCCTGCAGGAGTTCTCCTCCTACCACCCACTTGGAAGCCTGGATGATCACCTCCATCGACATGGTAAAGGTTAACGGGGAGATTGTACACCCTGCCATTATCCCCACCTCTGGCAGTTGCCATGATGTTGTGTACTCTGTTGTTGTTATGCAAAACTGCAAATCCTGGAAGTAATTTCTGACCAGGTCTGTGATGTTTTTTGGCACATGAAAGAAATCAAAGGCTGCCCAGATGAGTGAATGGGGGACAGATCCAAAAGCATTATCTAGGTCCAGGAATAAGACATGCAGTTCTCTTCCTTCCCATTTTGCAGATTGGATTTGGTGCCATATGATGCCTATATGTTCTAAGCACCCTGAGAAGCCTGGTATCACAGCCTTCTGCACCTTTGTGTCAGGCCATTCTGTTTCAGGTAAGTTATCATCCTTTGCGCAACAATGCTAAAGAAGAGCTTCTCTTTAACATTCAGGAGATTGATCTGCCGGAATTGGTTGATGTTTGAGGCATCCTTTTCCTTGGGTATCACCACTCCCCCTGCTCTCTGCCATGCTTTTGGGATGGTTCGCTTTGTCCACACCAACTTCATTTGCTTCCAGAAAAACACCAAGACGTCGGGAGCATTTTTGTATAGCCGATATGGAACTCCATTTGGTCCAGGAGCTGAAGCCGCCCTTGCCTTCTTCATTGCCTTCGCAACCTCACTCCATTGTGGGGGACTACCATCCAGTAGGTGTTTTGGCTGAGGTATTGGTGGCATGTCTGAAGGTATCGTCCTCTGTTCAAGCCTCTGGGAGTCTGTTTCTGTTTTACCTCCTTAAGAGATCCACTCTTTTACTTTGAAAACAGACTTTTGACAAATTTGAAGGGATCTTTGTAGAAGGAAGTTTCAGCTCGCCTCAGGCTTACTGGACAAACCTTAAGGTCTGTATGCAAGAGAGCTGTTCTCTCATCTGCTGAGGCTTTTTTCCATTGTATCCTCAGTTGTCGTCTTTCCTTGACAAGTTGCTGGATCTCACGCTGTCTCCTGGATTTGGGTGGAATCGGTGTATCCTTCAATCTTGGCTGTTTCATTCCAAATCTTTCGACTCTATAGGAGTAGATCAGGTTACTCATTTTCTCCAGTTTTGTCACCACAAGTCTATTCCAAATGTTTTTCAGGTCTGCGTTGACCATTGCCCATTCTTTTTTGCTGCAAGATTTTGGCCACTTCACTTGTTGTCTGGGGACTTGGATGTTTTTCTCCAATGCAGGTTGTGGCTGGCTAGTTACCAGGTTATCGATTGATGTGCTTGAGTCTCTCAGCCACTGGGATATTGATGATCGGTGGACTGTGGGGTGAATCCTGCCACTGAGCTTCATTCACCTTATTTGACCTGTCTCTCAGTAGATAGTGGTCAATGCGATTTCCTGGCCTTGATTCCTTCAAACACTTCATGCGCCCTTCATGTATTTTTAGGCTTAACTTGGATGTGACCTTATTCCATCCACAGATGCATTTTTGGAATTCTTGACCTGCTGCTGAAGTAGTTGCCCTGCTGATACTCTTTTCCATCATCATTGCCTTGCCTGGGTTCATAACCATGTTATCAGTCAATGAGTCTACTTCCGCCCCTGCTCTCGCAGACTCTAGGGGTGTTTTCTTCTTTGAATTTTCTATAGCCATGATGGGTGATTCACTTGTCCAAGCAATGGAGCCTGCCGTCCATGAGTAGCTAGCCCATGTCAGCCCCGTTGGGGTCTTTCCCTCCAGGCACCTGGAGGAAGCGACGAAGTGGTTTTGAAAAATACCAAAAATAAGACATACAATGTCAAAAAATATACAGTATCTAGTACAGAAGCCTAAAGTTAAAATGGATTTTTCCATTTTGTTAAATGAAGTTCATCAAATAGTGCGTTTATGTTTAATGGATCAAAGAAGAAGCACTAGTGTGGCCTGTCTTAATGTTACATATATGTGTTTACTGCACTATGACCATTTGCCGACATTTCATAACAGTTAATAGTCCTGCTTCTGCATATAATCATTTTTATTATTACTGAGGGCTTGTGGTTAGTTCACTTTAAAGACCAGCTTACATTTATTGTTTCTGTGCTGCTTAGGAAACACTCTGAATGGCTACACTCTACTGAGCCTAAATTCTAAATACTGTCCTGTTATAATGTGATCTAGTGTTAATAAACAAAAAAAAAAACAATAACCTGACAGATATTACCAAAAAGAGCACATTTTTTGGGACTACTTGGTTTTGCTGTTTGGAAAATGTATTGAAACCAAAGACCACATTATTGTTCTGAATTATGAATTTGTAATATTGTTACACTCTTGCAAAACAAAGAGTGCCTTTTGAATTTCAAACAGTACAATGAAAGTTTCTGCGGTATTTCTAATGAGCAGGACCTGTTCTTGCCAACGCAGTTTCAGTTTGTCCTTCAATATGGCCAAGAATGACCTACTTTGACAGCAAAACATTGCTTCAGGAGAGAAATAATGAGTTGATTCCTTATCATTTTTGTTTGCAAAGCGGTTGAAACAGGTTGAAAGGCCATGAGACAGGGAAAGTCCCTAACCCTAACCCCAAACGTCACCCTAACCCTAACTCTAACCCTAAACCTAACACTAACCCTAAACCTAACCCTCATCTTAAACCTCACCCTAACCCTAACCCTAAACCTAACACTCATCTTAAACCGCACCCTAACCCTAAACCTAACCCTAACCCTAACCCTAACCCTAAACCTAACACTAACACTAAACCTAACACTAACCCTAAACCTAACACTAACCCTAACACTAACCCTAAACCTAACCCTCATCCTAAACCTAACCCTAAACCTAACCCTAACCCTAACCCTAACCCTAAACCTAACACTAACCCTAAACCTAACCCTAAACCTAACACTAACCCTAACCCTAAACCTAACCCTCATCCTAAACCTAACCCTAACCCTAACCCTAACCCTAAACCTAACCCTAACCCTAAACCTAACCCTAAACCTAACCCTAACACTAAACCTAAACCTAACCCTAAACCTAACCCTAACACTAAACCTAAACCTAACCCTAACAGTCACCAGTTAGCGCAGATACTGGCGATGTTACGCAGTGTAGATTAAAATACAGGGTAGTGAGGCATTGTCCTAGCACGGAAAATAAGTCCTAAAGCGTGACCGCAGCACGTATTTTGATTAAATTGTATATTGTGATGTCTGCATGAAAAGTCATGAGATCGGGATGTTCAGAGAGTTCAGGGGCAGACACCATGCAACAAAAACAGACCCTCATAAAACAAAGAGCAAGGTATTGACAAAGACTGCAAGTCATATTGTTTAATTTACCAGCGTTTTCTGCTTCACAGAAGTTTCATGAAGAACTTTCAATGTAATTTTGTCAGCTTCACAAACATTTTCCACACTAGCTATCATAACTTGCTTCAAAGGCACACTACTTAATGTTCAGTCCTGCAAAATGTTAAATTCTGCTAATCTAAAGTGAAAAAATGAGATTTGCATTTACCAGGACAGATGTTGCGAGTTGTCCTTGTTTCTGTTGTCTTTATTCACTGTTCCACTTTTGCCAAACAGCCAATTCTAAAAAAAAAAAAAACTTTCTCAAGAAATCACTTTTGAGGTAATGATTCATTCTTTGGCAAGCTAGTCTTACGTCGGATCGTCTGATTAATTATCCATGAAGTATTCAGCTATAAATTGTATCCTGCAGTATTTCTGTATTCTGCTCTGAATTTCAGAACACATTTCAGAAAGGCATTCCAAACTTGAGGTCATGTGTTCAATCCCAACTGATGTCCGATGCCCTTTTGCCTTCACTTCATGTGAAATTACTTGGGGTTAGAACCCGCAGCTAGTTCATTTATAAAAATGCCTGGAGTCTGTGAAGATAAGTGTTGAATGTCAAAATGTTATTAAAATGATATACATTTTATAAACACTCTTAAATGGTTCTTGGCTTGGAGGTACAGTTCTAGGAAAAAAAACTCTTATTATTTCAGTAACTTTGTTTTTTTATTTTTTTGTTTTTTTATTTATTTGCACTGTAATTATTGTGCTAGATTCAATTGATTTTTAATACTTTATTTTCTCCTTGTTAGCTACATCTAAATGTAGCATCTACATCTAAAATTAGTCATATAATAATAATAATGATAATAATAATAATAATAATAATAATAATAATAATAATAATAATAATAATAATAATAATAATAACAATGGTGTATAATGATAAGAAATCAAGTTAAATGTCCAATCTTCTTCTTCTTCTTCTTCTTCTTCTTCTTCTTCTTCTTCTTCTTCTTCTTCCTCTTCTTATCATTATTGTTATTATCACACTTGCAAATTTCATTTATGAAGATCGACTGAAAGGTTCTTCAGGGAATCTAAAGTGGTTCCTATATGGCAGCACTTCAAAGACCCCTGTTCAGCACAGTTCATTATAAGAGTTTACCCTTAGAATCCTATCATGCCTGTAATCTGGAGTTTGTCTCGAACATGCTTGGGGAGCTATTGTAAATAAGACCTAAGTGAGCGTGGTCCATATACGTTGAGCGGTGCAGAGGGCTGATTCCGGTCTCAGGGTTTGTTCTTTGTCAGTGACAAAAGCCCTGAGTCATCAGAACCTTAAGAGTCCTCCGGCACAGGGTTAATGACTGAGGGGCTCGGATATCAGTGAAATCTTTCATTGTTTCCCATTTTCTTTTGCTTTCCTATGTTTCCTAGAGCTCGTGTTGAATTAAATCTACATTTAATTGGCTGTAGGACAGAGTCTAAATAAGTAGGACCATTGTATTGAAAATTAAAGATATCCATCAGGTATGACCTCACAACATCTGGGCAGTTTCAGACATGGCCTAGAAACATCTTGGCAGTTTTTACAAAGTGCCAAGAGCTGCAATCTAATCTGATCCTGGACCAGTGGCTTTGTGGTTCTATTTTCTTTGTCTTCCTCGACTTAAACATGAATCGGTTTAGTACAGATTTGAGGTTCTTCTTGGTTCTTCAGCTTTTTGACCCATGAATCAAACACATATAACTTGACCTCTGTAGTGCAGTCTTTTAATTCTCTTTGGTTTGCAATGCAGAATAGGGACCTGCTATTATTCTGCAGAAACTCTGAGAATTAGGCTGAATCTTACAGTGTGTATTCATCCGGCTTTAAATACAGAAAGCACTTGAAACACACGGAGGCCGGACTTCTCAGACCCTCACAGTCAGCGCCTAATAGAGTCCATTAGTTTAAAAGCATTACTCAAGTTTATGACCGTCTGTAGTCCTAATATTCCAGCAATATGTTTAGTTTTTCCTCTGGAGTGTCAAATTTTTGTCTTCTGATTACAGGCAAAACTGTCTTGAAATTTTTGCCAGAGCCTCTAACGCCACATTACCTAAATGCAACAAGCCGTTATATGAAAGTTTTTACAAGCAACGCAGATGGGAAAGTTGTAAATCGCTGTCAAAGTAATCAACAGTCGTCCCGAGCTTCTGCAACAGCACATTGATTTTCATCACCAGAGCCACTGATGGCTTTTCCATTGCAGAAGTTTGAGAGGTCCAGCTGAAAGGACCTGAGATTCCCATCAGTGTTTCACGCCTCATTTGTCAAGCACATTAAAGAAAAAAGAAATAATGGTTTACAATGATGAATGTTCTATATTGAAAAATGTATCATAATATTCCTGAACTTATTCAGTGGCCACAGCCATCCATGGCCTAGTTTCCAATAGACCATAATTGTCTTCTCTCTCCAGGTGGGTAGGGTAGAGTGCCCCCCCTGCCCCTTAACTCAGTGTGATCTAACCCAGCTGTCAATTAGCTGAAGAATTGGTGGTTAGTGTTCTCCTCTAAGCGTGTTGAGTCCAGTGATGTTGTATTAGTGCAGCACTGCGTGATTGGAGGGGTCCTAAGTGTAGGGTAGGAATTGGACTAAACTGGGGAGAAAATTCAGAGAAAAACCTTTATATACTAATATATGCCACAGTTGCAGCACACTTTGGTTTTCCAAGACTTTCCTTTAAATGGAGAATTGAGACTCTGAAAAGCAATAAACTTTGCAGAAGAGGAAAGTCCTCAAATTAATGGTATTTTTGACAAACCCAGTGCCTAAATGACTCCTCTCCATCCTTTTCACTGACCATAGCTAGAAACATTCTAAAAGTGGGCAGAGACAGTTCACTGGGATTCATTTTTGTCCGATTTTACAAAGTTACGAATGTTTTTAAACACGGCTTTGCTCTGAGTTTCAAGTTTATACCTCGCCTCTCTTTCGACTCCAGGGTGTATCAGTAGAAGTAACTGCCTGAGGGTGTTGATAATATTGCCTCCAAGCCGAGATGCTATGAGAACCTTGCTGTTGCCCTGCCTTCATGTAAATATTCCCTCCAAGCTCCTCAGTCTCAGTGGTCAGGATCAGTGCAGCTGTGATGAAATATTAAACACAACTGGTGGAATAAAGGACCCCGAATGACCTGCTAACCTGTCAGAACCCTCTGCGCTCCCCAGAGTAGACGCTGGAGGACTGCAATCGCCGGTGCTGGCCAATCAGTCATCAGCTATCAGACAGATCTTAGACAGCCTGCATTCGTTTCAGGAAAGGTCCAGATCTGTTGTGCTGTTTGGGGATGTGGGCAGTTGCATGGATCAGCTTTTATTACATTTGAGAGACAAAAGCCAGGCATTTTATGAGTAATATTCCTTCAGTTGCTTGAGTTATTAATGAATGTGTTCTTGCTAATCAACAGGCTGCTCATTATGCAATGTCTCACAGGGAATTACTTGCACATTTTAACATGTAGAGAGACAGACAGACAGGCAGACAGACAGACTGACTAATGTTTAGCACCGCACGTACAAGGACAATGAACTTATATTGTTCTATAATTCGGATTATTGCACATAAATATAATTAATAAAATGCTTATCTTTAAATGATGACCTGTTAAAGACCCACGAGCAAAAGATCCAAAACATTGATACTAATAACAGTATAATAATAGTAATAATTCTAATGATGGCAATTACTGAATTTGATAAACTATATATACAGCTAAAAAAGTAGGAGGATATTTGAAAAAATCCATTACTTCACTTAAGGTTCAGTAATTTATTGAAGCAGTTTTTAAAAATCTCTCCCGGCTGTGAGTGTCATGACTGAGATCACCGAATACTTAAGATTATCTTTAAATGATACAATATGCCACAGTTGCTGCACATTTTGGAAAACCAGTACAATCATCAGTGCTGTGAATTTCTAAGAAATTAGATGTATTTTTATGAAAGCGAGTGAATGAGTAGGACTTTTAAAAGCAATAAACTTTTATTCTAGCTGAAGCTGAGACTTCAGTTTGGGCAATAAATATCCAAAAAATGGTCAAAATATGAAGAAAAAGAAAACCTTTGCCATAATGCTAACTTCTTTTAGCATCCCTATTGAATTCAAGTGGTGTTTTAGTGCTAAGCTGACAGTACTGCACATGAAAAATTTTGGCTGTCTTTGTATTTATTTGATGCTTGTAACAGACATTTTAACAAATATTTTACCTTCTATATCCTTCAGTTAAGAGTCCTGGCACAAACATGATGCTGTTCACCGTCTGACAGAGACTCTTTGGTTAGACTATCACTCTCATATTGGTTATATGTCAAAACATTCTAGTCACTTCTTAATTCTCAGTTCGCAGTATATGTTAAAGAAACATAATGCATCAATGAACACGTAATTCAAGAGGGTTTATTGTCAGCCCCGCCGCATACACAAGTACACAGAGGGTTGAAATTGCGTTCTCTGAAGCAAATCGTGTACATAGTGTAAAATCTAGTCTGTGCAACTGATTGTCTTATTGTGAAACTCTATAGGCTGCAAGTAACTGTCATTTCGAGTAATTTTATTGTTTTTGCAATAACCTGTCATAGTATAACTCGATTATCTGCATCATTAACTGTCCTATAGTGCTACTCTGCTGCCTGTTCACTGATGTATTAAGGATACATTAGGAAATGAGAATTAAAAAGTAACTTAAGATAAATTAAGCGGCATAACTCTATTTTCCATGCAGTTAACTTGCCTACAGTGTACCTCCCTTGTCTGTACAATCAACTGTCCTATAGTGTAACTCTATAGTCTGCCGTTAATTGTCCTTTAGTGTAACTCTATAGTCTGCCGTTAATTGTCCTTTAGTGTAACTCTATAGTCTGTGACTATCTGTGCTACAGCAAAACTCTACAGTCTGGGTGATTAACTGTCCTGTGGTGTAACCTTATAGTCTGCACAATCAACTGTCCTATATATAGGACTATTAAATTAATGCAAAGCTATTAAATTAACTGCATTAGTGTAACTCTATTGTCTGTGCAACTAAGTGTCCTGTTTTAACTCAATTAAAACAGGACTCTATTGTGTAGCTCTATTGCCTGTAAAATGATCTGTCTTAGTGTAACTCTATAATCTGTGGGATTAACTGTCCAGTGCTGTAATAGTCTGTGCAATAAACTGTCCTACGGTGCAATTCTATTATCAGTGTAATTAATAGTCCCATAGCGCAAAACTATTGTCTATGCAATTAACTGTATTAATGTAACTCTGTTGTCTGTGCAATTAACTGTTCAATGGTGTAACTCCATTACTAGTGCAATCAACAGTCCTATAGTAAGTCTGCGTCTGTGAAATGAACACCCCTACATTGTCTCAGGTAACCTTTGTAACATCTCAAATGGAAAACTTGAAAATTTACCAGCAGCAAAGACCAATGCAAGCAAATACAACAGTGTTACTTCAGTAACTTAACTTAACCACACATAGTGCAGTTATTTATTTAAAGTATGCAAGGGGCAATATCCTAGAGACTTTTCTGCATAAAATCACTACCGTCAGTAAAGAAAAAATGACACCTGGCAATAGACGAATGACATCTTATAATAAAACGACACATCATGCACACAAAGTAGAGGCTGCACTGATTGCAGATGCTTCCAAAGTAGGTGAAACGTGCAGCGTAGCTTCCTGTCTTTCGTCTGGACTCTCTTGGTCAATAGTGTATATGAGCATTAGCCTCAAGCTTGTTTGTTTACATTAGTCCAAAGAGAGGAATCTCAACTGGTGCAGCACAGCTGTACTCTCCCTCCTCGGCAGGGTCAGCAGCCAGACCCCGATTGGTCGCAGCAAATTTGAATTGCAAAGTAAACATGGTAGACTTCCAGAGAAGCAGCGTAGTTGATAATTATAATTAATGCTGGAATCTGGCTCAATCAAATATAATCTTAACCCCCCACCTCTGCTCAATTACGATGCAAAAAAAAGGCTTTGAAAAAATAATTAAACTTGTTCTTTGGAGAGGCTGATTTGGTCCTGGAAGCGAGCGAAAGCGTTTTGCAACGCTCTCTCGAGTGGTGTGTGTTGATATGGTGCTCGGGTGTTTGCTTGTTTGTACGTCTGCATCCTCTTTTGTTGAAAGGATGCCTGTAAACGGACGCAACCCAAACGCACAAGTGAGAGCTCCTAACCCCTCGTGATTAGTCACGCTGACATGAAGTTGATGCAGCCGTCAGTTATGGGTTATAACCAGCGCTCCAACAACATGTGGACCTCCCCGAAGGACACCAGAAGACATTTTTTATTTCTCAGTTCCCAACATAGTTTAGGGAATTCTAATATATTATTGAACATGTCATTCAAGTACCTTGTAGTGTAAATCTATAGTCTGTTCAATTAACTGTGTTAGTGCAACTCCATTGTATGTGCAATTAACTGTCCTGTAGTGTAACTCTATAGGCTGCAAATAACTGTCCTTGAATGTGACTATATTGTTCCTGTCCTATAGAGTAACTCTATTGTCTGTGCAATTGACTGTATTAGTGCAACTCTACTGTGTGTGCAATTGACTGGCCTATTGTATAACTCTATAGTCTGTGCAATAACTCATCTTATAATGTAGCTCTAGTGTCTGTGTGATTAACTGTCCCATGGTGTAACTCTATTGCCTATGCAATTATCTGACCTTCAGTGTAGCTCTATAATGTGTGTAATGTACTGTCCTGCAGTAGAACTCCAGTGTCTGTGTGATTAACTGTCCTTTACTATATATTTATAGTATATCTCTATTAGAGTGTAACTCCATCATCTTTGTGATTAACTCTCTTTTAGTGTTTCTGTGTTGTATGTTCATTGGCATATTAGGCGTCCCTAAAAATACATTAAGAACCGAGAATTAAGAAGTGACTCAAGATGAATTCGGAATTAAGAAGTGATTTAAGAAGCGACTTGCAGTGACTATTTTTCATGCAGTGAACCTCCACTGCCTGTGCAATCAGCTGTTCTATAGTGTAACTCTATAGTCTGTGTGATAAATTCTCCTACAGTGTAACTCTATAGTCTGTGTGATGAATTCTCCTATAGTGTAACTCTATAGTCTGTGTGATGAATTCTCCTATAGTGTAACTCTATAGTCTGTGTAATTAATTGTCCTATATTGTTCTATAGTGTAACTCTATAGTCTGTGAGATTAATTGTTCTATAGTGTAACTCTATAGTCTGTGAGATTAATTGTTCTATAGTGTAACTCTAAAGTCTGTGCGATTAATTTTCCTGTTGTCCAACTATATTAACTGCATCAGTGTAACTCTGATGTCTCTTTTACGGAAAGGATGCCTGTAAACGGACGCAACCCAAACGCACAAGTGCGAGGTCCTAGCCCCTCGTGATTAGTCACGCTGACATGAAGTTGATGTAGCCGTCAGTTACGGGTTATAACCGGCGCTCCAACAACGTGTGGACCTCCCCGAAGGACACCAGAAGACACATCATGGTGATAAGGAGGCTGCTTGCTGGGTTTGATGGATTGCAGTGCAGAGTAATGAATAGCTTGACTTGAAATTAGGGTTGGGTTTAGTTTCGGGGCCTCACAAAAACACGTAAAAGACACATTTTTCAGAGACAGTTATAATGCCTTCAGAGGTAACACAGCCCTCTGAAGTATACACATGGACAACTGTGAGCTATCACAGACTATTAATGTACGTGTCACTCATGCTCAGATTTCACGCAGAGATCGTGAGACTCGTGCGCTTGGCCCGTGTTTAACATGCATTCAGAGAAATCTCATGCACTGAGACCAAAACACTGGGGTAAAAGAGAAGAAGAATAAAAAAAGGAATTTATAATGAAACAGTTGGTCAAAAACGAAAATTTATAGCTTCTCAGGACACTTTCATGAAGTCTTAAAAGTGAATGGTTTTTGGCTTGGCTCTCATGTATATAGAACCTCTACATTAAAGTTATATAAACTCACACATGTTGTTCACAAATATGGCTTTGAAAGGTCCTTTTATAAATCAAAAGTGGTTCTTCTATGGGAGGCACCATTATGTTTTAGAGTGTAGATTAAGCTTAGTGTTGTATTGCAATTCTAATGGTGTTTCACCACTTAGTCTGAGCTTAAAAAGGGAGTTCAACATTTTTCACACATTTCCAAAAATGGTTAAAATGTAAACATAGAGTCCCCAGAGTGGGACTGGTGATAAAACATCAGAACTGTTCACAGCGGTGGTGAATGGAACCAGACGTCTGCTTCTAAAAGCTCCCTCACAGAAAATTATTACATGAAATTATGTCTGAAATGTTGTGAGTTTTGAGGAGATTTTGAAGTTAAAGTGAAGTTAAAGTGTTAAAGGTTTCTGTACGTTTTTCTACACTGAACCATTTCATCTCAAACCACACTGACTTTCCCTTTATATCTGGTTCTGGAAAGCATGAATGTTGTGATGTTCTTTGATTTTCCTAAGCATCTAAACACCCTAAAACAACAGAGACAATCATGCTAATAACAGCAAAACCCTCTAGAAAATCCACTATTCAGCGCTGTGGTCAGCGTGGTCCAGTATTTCTGCTAAACACGAAGCCCAAAGTACTTTATTAGTGTGAAAATACAACTTAAGATGAGGTTTACTCCGCTGTAAGCTGTGACATTTGGATTGGAGAACCTCTGACAGGACAGGGCAGTCTGACTGACCTGTAAAACGACACAAAAAACGTTTTGATAAAGTGGAGGATCAATCAGCAAATGCACACCTAACTATAAATCCAAAACAGAAATATCTACAGAAAATAGAAGAGCAGGGTTGTTTTCTTGGACATTTTTCACGCTTCAAGCCTCACTGGTGTGCAAATAGGACAACTACTCAATTAAACAATTAAAACAATTAAACAATTAAAACATAAACAATTATTTGTTCATGGGATAACCAGTAAAAGCCAAATTCTATTTAAATTCCGCATGAGATTCTGAAAGCTGTGGTGATTTTAGTGTGTAGTTTTCCAGATACAAATCTCCAAACAGCCTTTATTCACAAGCTACTCAATATACACACCTGGATATCTGAAACAAAACTATTTTTGTTGACTCGCAAAACGTATTTGTCCCTACTCTCCTCTTAATATATTACTTAATATGACACATTCATAACCATCTGTTTGCAGTTTGCAATTTTGGAGCTCCTGATTACCTTAGTCTTTAACATACTGAGATCTAAATATAATACGTAATTGATATTTTTATGAGGCGAGGGTCTCATATAAAGTTCTGCTCGCAAGTCTCTGTGGTGAGATCACATTATCACTTCAACCTTCAGCGTTTACATTCGGGACGACAGACAATCTTACACAGCATGTCTTTCCGCAAACATCTGGATTTTGTGCTCTGTTTTTATGTCCCTGCATACATCCCCATGCACGTTTCTTTGAAGCCACCCAAACTCCGAGGAGGTTTGCAGATGACAAAACCATTGGCGAAGACAGCCTGAGTCGGACAAGCCGTATAATCATGCGTTTTGGCCTCACACCGTAACTTCTCCTTGGCTCATTAATGAATTCTGGTCCAAGGAGGAGAAAACTGCGTCCAGGGGTGGACACACAGGGGAGGCCGTCTCTTTTCCGGCTCAAAAAAAGCCAGCGAATGAAAGACAGAGGCCATCCAGCACACCATCTCCATAGCCTTAATCGTTAGCACATAGCTAACGAGACGTATTGTATTTCATGGTTGTGCAGCCACACTTTGCGCCGGAGGTCAGAATGCACCATTGTAAGAAAAGACGAGGCCGGAATTTTCTTTTTTCGGTCTCCAAAGGCCTCTGCAGCAGGGTGGCTTTTCGTCGCCATGGAGACCGAATTGGTAATGGGATGTTCTCGGGAGAAAGGGAAGTTATTTTCAGTGCATTTTTTGTGTAAGGACTGGGGGGTGGTGACTGGGGGGGGTACTCTTTGGCATGTTGTGTACTTTGAGAGTGTTTGTGTGTGTGGGTTTGTGTATGTGTTTGAGAAAGAGTGTATACAGTCTTTGCGAGGGTGTGGATTTTTTGTAAACTCATTTAAGTAGGAAGAAGTGTTTGTAGTAAGGCGGCAAGCACACACACACACACACACCATTTCCCCAAAGCCTCCCTCTCCACTGCTGTGCATTAATTACACAGTAAGGGTAAGCCATAAAGATGCAAAACATCTCCTTTTACAACACAGCTGGCTTTAAATGCTGAAACATTTGCGCAACTTTAATTGATTGCAACCTGCTTGAAACTTTCACTTTGTTTTAATGCTGGGGTGAGAAATTCGGGTTGAGAGAATTCTCAATGGTATCATAACATTTTGGGCTCTTCACTGAGAAATAAGATTCAAGATTCACTTTATTGTTCCAGATTGTGGAATATTTGGCTCTGGGTTCCCTCCTCCATGTTACATCCATATAGAAAACATCAACACATCAAAAACATCAAAACAGGCTGAGACCAGACACAAATATCCATGATATGTACAGTACTAGGGCATTAACACAAATGTCAACTAGTTGACTAGTCAACTTCAGAGGCACTAGTCGACTCTGTCTGATAGAAATCGACTAGTCAAGAGTTTTTTCCTCTCTCTGTGCGCGCTTGTACACGCAATGCAGTCTCTGCCTCTGATTGGCTGACACTGACACGCGTTCCGTGATTTAACCAATTATTGTTGTCCCTTCATAAAAGGGGCGGTACCGAGGGAAAGGTAAACACAGCCACAACAAGGCGAGAGACACGGCAGCAGAGGA
>JBBPCY010010480.1:0-15577 GCA_037974405.1 Brachyalestes nurse
GAGAGAGAGAGAGAGAGAGAGAGAGAGAGAGAGAGAGAGAGAGAGAGAGAGAGATAGAGAGATTGATTGATTGATTGATTCAGTTATTCATTCCGTTTTTCTATCCTTAATATGCTGTTTTGAGAAACTGACATGCTCAAGTGAATTTTGTGACCTTGGCAATAAGCTTCGTGGTAATTAATGCAATACTGTACAGGAGAGTGAGAAAAGGAGAGAGCAGGAATGTTTGCAAGAGAGACATGTGTGAGCACTAGACGGTCTTTCCTAACAACTTTAACATTGCCAAATGCCAGACATACCCTGTTCATTACTCTCTTTCTCTGACTGCAGTGTATCCTTCACATGAACCCAGTTAAGCTTGACCCGGCATGCGGAGCGTCCTCTTTGCGCTTTGTTGTAGCTGTAAGAGTCAACTCTGCTCTGCTAGCCAAGCGCATACCAAGGCACTACTATGTCTAGGGTGTGGGTAAGTAAGGATGTCTCTCCAAACGGTAAATATTATGACTTAAAGTCAGCTGTTCCCTTGGGAAGATCTGCTGCCCTTGAGCTACTGTGAGCATGGCAAGAGATACAGTTCATCGTTAGCACACATGCTGCATTCAAATCTTAGTTCTGTGGAAAAAAATCAGCCGTAACAAAAAGAGGTTGAATTAGGGCAGAGTACTAGATGTCTCAGCAGAACTTAAAAAGATTTATTTTCCATAGAACCATGTTTAAGTTTGAACAGTTAAAAAACACTTTTTTTAAATCATACATCAAAACATTTCGTATTTAACCAAAATCGTATTTCTGAGGAACCCTTTCTGATGTAAGTTGGGGAGATCACTTTTTGTATTGCAGATTAAAAAAACAACAACTATGTCCCAGGAATTAATGAAATATTCATTAAATACACATTTTCAGTGTGTATTTGCTAAAAGATCCATGGTTTAAATATAGTTGCTTTAAATATCTTCATTTATTTAGATTTTTCTACATGATAAGAACACAGTGGCCGCATTTTATGTTGTGTGAACATTTCATGATGAATGGACCAACAGAAAGGCTCTGAAATTACTTGAATAAAATGTCTTTACATTTTTTCAAATTAAATTTATTCAGGGGGTCATCGAGTCACGCCACAGATCCTTCGACAGTGATGTAACGCGAAATTTGGTGTCTAATCTAAGTCACTTACTGATCCGAACACAGATGTAAAATCATAAAAACACAACTAAGCCACAGAAAAAGGAAAACTCCCTCACTCATACGCCGTGTTACAGCGTATTCTTCCACTGCATCCATTCAAACTAGTTCGCCCACGTAGTCTGTAAGTACGAGGCTAACGGTGGAAGTCGAGTGGGAGTCAGCATTATAAACTCAAAACGTCGTAAGTCGAGACTGTTGTAACCCGAGGGGTATAGAACACCATAGTACTTTGTGGTAGAGCAGTCGAACTGCACTGTTGTTACGATGGAAGCTTTGTAGCAGGATGTATGTGTTCCAAGGCAAGACCTTATTACAAGAATACAAAATCAAAATATAAAATAAGCTACAGGAAAAAAATGCTAAAGAAACACGTAGCACCCACATAGAGATTCACCATTATACACAAACACAGACTAAAACACAGAGGATACAGACATTAGACAAGGAACACCTGAGGACTAGGATAGTTACAGATCACACAAAACCATGGCTAGGGCAGACACTACCAATGAAAACGCAAGCCTGTAAAACATAAACAAAGACACAGACAAGACTCAAGGACAAGGCAAAGGACAAAGCATTACAGAAACCTCCCACAATTGGACAGAATCAGACAACTAGACATGGATTGGTGACTGGAATAGTGAAATTACAAAGGGGCAAGACAGAAGACTGACAGACACCAGGCAACTGACTGGACATGAGACTGAATGGGACAGGAACAAAGACAGTAGCTGGTTAAAGGACAGTGATGACAAAAAATGAGAGACAGTTACTGAGACTGACACAGTGACAAAGACTGAGACATGAACAGTAATGGAATCAAGAACATTAATTTAAGAAAGAGTTAAGGGTTGGGTTTGGCAAGAGACAGAAAGGAGGTCAGGCAGGGAACTGAGGCAGAGGCTGGGCAACGGCTATGTTCCGGTCTGCTAGAGGGACAGCTCCATTGGCCAGACAACTGTTCAAGAATGGGTGTCTGGCAGCGGGGGACAGGAGACTGGGCGGCCAACGATGAGGGAGGCTGGGCAAGTGGCTATGAGGGACCACGAGGCTGGGTGGCCCCTGTTAAAATCTGCAGATGCGTGCTCTACAATGTACTCTTGGGCTGAACGTGGCACTGGCATGGGAAGCTTAAGAGAAGGTGCTGAGCCGAGGGACTCAGAAGCCAAAGTAACACCATCCCTATGGCCCTATGGCCAGATCCCAAAGCTCAGAAGCAAAGCAGTCATTACTGGAGACATCTGGAGGGTCAGTGGATGATACCAGAGACATCATTGTGTCCTCGGTGCTGTCTTTAAATAATGGTCCCAGTCCAAGCCCCTCCATAGCCTTTAAGAGGACACTGAGGACAAGTCTTGACCACTTTGGCTATATTTTGGTAGATGCATGTGTTAAGGGCTGAAGCTGGTTTACCAATACAGTACTTTGTGTCCTTCCTGCAGGTTTGCATCACTCCCACATCCAAGCCATTGCTGCACATTCCCTAAACACATTTCACTACAGACACGTGCAAATCAAGTGCTCCGGTACCTTCAGGGTGTGTCAGAGTGGTGTTTGTGATCCATAAATATTTATCCAACATCAAATGCTCACAGCAGTGGTTGAGCATTATATAACATATGTATATGTATATCCATAGTCATAGTGTGGATTTTAAAATATACTTTAGTTATATTTCACACAACTAGTTAGTTTTCTCTCCCCACTCCAAACAGTCCATTAATGCAAACTATAACAACAGTAACAACTTTAACAACAACCTTTCATTCATAGAATAAATGAAAACTGAGACATTTACATACTCTATATAGACAAAAGTATTGGGACACCTGACCATTACACCAACAAGGACTTTTATGACATTTTAATACATAGATTTTAATAAGGAGTTGGTCCACGCTTTGCAGCTATTGACCATTTTTGAGGTCAGGCACTGATGTTGGACGATACGGTCTGGCTCACAATCTCCGTTCCAGTTCATCCCAAAGGTGCTGGACGGGGTTGAGGTCAGGGCTCTGTGCCGTCTAGTCATGTTCTTCCACACCGAACTATGCTTGATTTTATACACCAGTGGCAATGGGTACGATTGAAACACCTGAATTCACTAATTAAGAGGTGTGTTACAACACTTTTGCCCATATTGTGAATATCAACCTATTCTGCCTGTAGCAACTTAGAGAACTTAAAAACGTAAAATGCAAGAATGCAAGAAAAATAAAATACAAGAAAAAATAACTGTTGTCACTGTTGCCCTATTGCCAGGGACATGATACAGTACCATTGACCTAAGGATCTGCTATAGATTAACAAGCTTGTGGTCAACCATTCAAAAGAGCAAGAGATGAATCTTGTGAGGTGCTCAAAATTGAATTTCTCTGGTCCCATGGTTTGGATTTGAGGTGGAGTTCTGTCTCTGGTAATGGGCCTCACATGCTACTAGTACTATGTCCAAACCGACAGCCTCAGTTGGATAGATTGACCAGTGTGCTAGCAGGTCACTTTGATACACTATATGGACAAAAGAATAGAGACAAACCTCTTAATTACTGAATTCAGGCCCCTTACTTCCCTTACAATCTTAATGCTTCAGCAGACCAAGACGTTTTGGACAACGCCATTCTTCCAACTTTGTGGGCCCAGTTTGGGGAAGAGTCCTGACCTCAACCCCATCCAGCACCTTTGGGATGAACTGGAACAGTGATCTCATAAATGCTCTACAGGAATGGGCACAAATACCGACAGAAACAATTTAAAATCTTGTGGAAAGCCTTCCAAGAAGAGTGGAAGCTGTTATAGCTGCAGAGGGGGACCAACTCCATATTAAAGTCTATGTAAAGGAATGCAATGTCATGAACATCCCAGTTGGTGTAATGGTGTAATAAAATATGCTTTGGTATACTACTCATCCTGTAAAACACAGGAGACGTGTTATAATAGAATGATTAATCAAATACTGGAATGGATGGAATGATTTTCAGGATAGTTTTAGCACACTTTCTATACTAACTAAGAACCAGTGGGGTACTAAAACCTCAGATACAGGTGGTCCTTGAGTTCCCACGACAGTGATGTAACCTGAGTTTTGGTGTAAGTTGAAACACACCCAAGCCTAAGTCACTTACCTCCTAACACAGTAAAATCATAACCTAGAACATAAAAACACAAAAGAATATTGCCTACTGTACTTGTACTACTTCTGTAGTAACAGAAAAAATGACAAAAACTAGTGCAAAAACACTTTTAACAGTCCAAAATGGTATGGGAGTGAGTGTCGTAAACTCAAAACATCTTATGTCAAGGCTGTTGTAACCCGGGGACCCCATGTACTTTGATTCTACAGTGGTGATGATTTAAATGGACTTTCGTTAATTAATAAAAGTCATTAGACTGATAATGCAAACAATGCTTTAAATTTCCTCTATTCCTGTTCCCCCGATCACCTGCATGTGCTACCCACCCCCCAATCAAAACTACTACCACTCATACACACTCCACCAGGAGCTGCTGCTACTAACTACAGTACTACAGACTGATCCTACTACAGACTGATCCTACTACTGATAGCTATGAACTCTGCTGATCATTAGTGGTACCTATGCCTTTTATTGTTAGTCATCTCCATTGTGTTATTCATTCATTCTGTCTTGCTATCCAGTGTCAACCAGGGGAGGATGTTTTCCCCTTTTGAGTCTTCTCACAGTTTTATGGAGCTTTTCCTTCTGTCCCCTTGCTCACTAGTGGCTCAGACCTGGATTCTGTAAAGCAGCTTTGTCACTAGATCAGTTATAAAAAAGCCCAATATAAATAAATTTGACTTGTCTGAGCTGTGTTCGATTACAAAGGCTGTGATGTTCCCTGTGTTTGGACTGGACAAGCAGTCCCCATTTATAAAGTGTCTCATTCATACTCTATGAATAGCTGATCTACGTTAAAATAACCAGCCTAAGGGCAAGTTTCAACCATGTCCAACATGCGATGACCAGATAGTGAGTAAAATCAGTGCACAGCTGGTCCATCCTCTCAAACTCACTTTTCACTTAATTCGATTTGAGATCGAATTTGTCTCTCAATTATTCAAATACCGACACACCTCTTGAAGACAAGGCAACTCATTCGGCCTTGCTGCCGACAACATTGAGTTGTAACCAATCAGGGAGTTTGTGTTGGTTAGTAAAGGCCGGTATTGGATGTACTTAAACAGCCTGAAAACTGTGCTCTCTCTCTCATTCACACACTCCAGTCCTCAAGGACTCTGTTTATCTTCAGGCGATACTGTAACCTTCACAAAGGCAAGAACCATGCACAGTAAAGACCAGATCAGGTAAGATTCAAGCTTCTCATGCCTCTTATTCTTGAATGGATTCTTAAATGACTTCAGTGTGAGAGTGCTTTGCTGATATGGATGTACAGTATTATGATATAGCCTGGTGTATTACAGAGATGGATGTTTTAAGAGGTCCTATTACCAAAATATATGACATGAGAGTCTATTAAGCACAGAAATCTTTGCAATAACTTTTTGCAGTGGCAGTTTCATTGGGCTTTTCTAAAGACAGAAAACACAACATGCAGCACTATCACTCTTCCTAACTGCCTCTTGGCTTGGAGGTATCATTTTTAGAAAAGCCTTTAAATAGTATAGAAGCTTTGCTTTATGTGGAAGATCTTTAAGCCTTTAAAATATTATTCACACTCACATCTCCAATCTAAAAAAGGTGGTAGCCATCGAATCTAGTGACAACCAAAAGTGACGGATAACCAGAGATGACCATATGACATCAGACTATACGATCTCATAATGACATAAGCTATCTATATGAGATTTTAAAAAAAAAAAACATTTTTAGTTGGTAGGTGGCTGGAAAATTTGTGGTCAGTTTCAAAATGCTCCTTGTCCAGGGTGTGCTCTACAGTCTCCGTTCCTGTTGAACATTCTGCATACCAAGTTACGTGGCTCTTCAGACTCCATAAAAGGATAGAACTGAGTGAACCCATAAGTTTAACAGAGGAATTTTTTATGCCTTTTCTCAGTCATGAAGACTACCAGAGGACAGCTGATTGGCTGTTGTCCCAGACACAGCACAGACCTAAAGTGGCCATCATCTGTGGTTCCGGACTGGGTATGCTGGCTGATGCCCTCCAGTGCCAAGATTCTTTCAAATACTCTGACATCCCCGGCTTTCCGCAAAGCACAGGTGAGGCTGGACACTCGAATGGTGCAGGAATATGGTGGACAGAAGACAGATGACCACTGAGGTTTACTGTTAAGAATGTTTACAGAAACTTTAATTAATTACATGGGTCTTTAATTAATTACATGGGTCTTTAATTAATTACATGGGTACATCAGTGCATCAGTTATCAGTTATAACTTCACAGTGGCATAACTAGGATCTTATAGAACTCTACTTCTGGAGCATCTGTGCACAACAGTCTCTCTGCTCAGACACACCCAGTTCAACTCATCTGCTAACTGCCAGGTGTGGTGGGAATGTGTGAGGAGGAGAACTACCAAACTGCGCTGGACACCAGTTCTCCGGGGCTGGAGATGTGTACCCCTGTTATATCTACAGCTTCAGTGAATAGAATACAAAGATGATACAATTTTGCTTGCAATGCATATAATGTAACATTTTGCAGCATATTAGTTATCGTGGATGCCCATGAGTCATGGGTGTAAAATTGCAAAAGTAGCAATGTGTGTGTGTGTGTGTGTGTGTGTGTGTGTGTGTGTGTGTGTGTGTGTGTGTGTGTGTGTGTGTGTGTACACAGTGCAGGGTCATGCAGGGAGGCTGGTTTTTGGTGAACTCAGAGGGAAAACCTGTGTGTGCATGCAGGGCCGGTTCCATATGTATGAGGGACACTCTCTAATCAAGGTCAGTCCTTCTTTACACACTTCTTTACACATTTCTTTACACACTTCGTTAGCGTGATGTCTCCTAGTCCGTCCAACTGGAAACCTGACACACTTTGGGCAGCATCCTTTCCCCAATATGTCTTATCAGAAAGCATGAAGACATTGCTTAACCCTTGAAGGCCTGTAGTCATTACTGGCATTTGGATTTACATTATAAAAGTATATAAATACAGTCACGTAATAAAATACTCAGTTACATAATAGATTGTTTAATTGTATAAATGAATGTAATTGTATAATTACATTCATTTGGTTTAAAGAAGTCGAAACAATAAACAACAAAAATGACAAAAGCATCTTGAGCAATGACATAAAAAATATTTTTTCAGTTCCCTAAGTAAGCATTTCTGTAAATAAGGTGTAAATGTTCTTTACTATTACATTACATAATATGACTTTTGAAAAGTTCTTGACACTCTTTTTTATAAAATGGGTGTTTTAAGAACTATGCACTGCACGTAGTTTTCTGCAAAACGTTTAAACAAATTAAAATAATAAAAATGTGGTATCATTTCACTACATGAGCTACAACTGCTTGTGTTGACCGTGACCTGGGCATGATAAGTCTTAAGACTAGAGAATCTGCTTTTTTTTCCTCTAAATGCCATCGTAGCATTTGTGCATGCATTCCCTCTCCTGATCATGTTGAGCTGAGTCACATGCTGGATGCTGGCAGTCCTTTCACCATTCAATGGTACTATTGTCTGTTTTACATAACTCCCAGAGGAGTACAGTATTCCATTAACTTTCATTTGAGTACCAAAGTGGGCTCTCATTTCATTAACATATTGATCTCATTTCATTAACATATCGTTCTCCTCTGGCATGATCAGAATAAGGCATTTTCCAGTGGTGGCCAGTAACTCGTCACCATCTCTGGTTAACATTGAACTAACAGTAGGGCCCATTAACATTTTAAGCCATTGTGGATTGCAGCCTGTACAAGGCATCATATGTATTTGTTGCTTGGATCAGACAATAGTATATATTTTATTTCGTATATAGCAGTTTTAAAGTTTCTCCTTCATTAAAGATTCCTTATTGTATCGGAGGCTAACTGAACATAGAAGGCCTTCAGTCCAGCTCCTGAAACTCTAACCAGTGGGAAAGCCTTAGCGTGCCTAAACATCTGACTGCACACTTTTCTGTTGGCCATTCCAAGATTTTAACCAATTTGTCTCCAACCAAAACGTAACAATAAGAGTACTACTAAAATAAATTACATTTTAAGCCGAACAAGTATGATGATAATATTAAATAAAGTTGAACTAAAATTACAGCTCATGAACTGGACAGTCTAGTTTATAATAATACTAATATATTATATTTATTAAAAAATAAATATTAGTAAGCACTGTCAATCTGAAGCAAACCAGTCACAGTTAGTGTACCTTTTGACTGGGAGTTTTGCTTGTCTAGTTATTTCTTTCTAAAATTATAAGGGAGCAACAACAAGAAAGTCAGCTATAAGTGTAAAGCATTTTCAGGCTAAAACTACACAGATCTATATATTACACTTATTATATTGTACATTAAAATTGTATAACAACTATAACATCAAGTTTTACAAGGTGCAAGTGCTGTTGTATTTGAACCCAACTTTAAAGATTGAAGACTTCTCATTTTAGCTGAGCAAAATTTGACATTTTCTCTGTTTTCACTCAAGTACATGTTTTGTGTCATTTTTTAATGGGAAGTGTGTCCATCATTTCTTTCACAGGTCACTTTTCCAGTGAGGGTATTCAAGCTTTTGGGTGTGGAGACTCTTATTGTGACAAATGCTGCAGGCTCCTTAGCAGACAGCTATCACTGTGGTGACATCATGATAATCAGAGATCATATTAACTTTCCTGGATTTGCTGGACTGAACCCTTTGAACGGCCCCAATGATGACGAGTGAGTCATTAACGTTTCAGTAATGTTACACTTAAAAATGCTAACATAGCAAGTAAGGAATGAAAGCTTCTGGGAACTAATTATTCACAGAATTCCATTCAGCCAGTGGTCATAGAATTAGCATTCATACTTCATTCTTCTCTGTTAACAAACAAATCTGGTGAAATTCAATCGTCAGTAGTGTTTAGATTAGAACTAGGGATATGGTTACAGTTAGGGTGAGACTGAGTGTGGAACAGATATTTAGGTGAACATAAGTTGCAGATCAGCTACAACGGGCCTCGCCAAATGTGGGAATAATGATTACTTTTCCATAGGTTTGGACCACGCTTCCCACCAATGTCTGGAGTTTATGATAAAGACCTACGAAAGCTGGCATTTGACATCTGTAAGAACATGGGAGTCTCCCAGTATGTCCAGGAGGGCGTGTACTGCATGGTCGGAGGACCCAACTTTGAGAGTATAGCAGAGGCCCGTCTTCTGCACAAACTGGGCGTAGATGCAGTGGGTAAGTATTGCTACTTAGTTACACAAATTGAAATAAAATGTGATCAACAAATCATTAAGTTTGTTAGTAAAGTAGGTTCAAAATACTGTAAGGTGTTATGAATTCACAGTGGCTTACAGTTTTTATGTGCCTCTGTTGGCATAACTAGAATTTTATGTGCCTGTAAGGCGGGGGCTGGTCCATCGGCTACTCTCTCACTTGCCACCAGAGGGAGCCCCCGGGTTGATGCCGCCGCTTAGGGAACATCCCCCACATAGTTTTTGTTTTTTTTTCTTTCTGTCCATTTGATCTGGACCTCCCTCTCCACTTAGGGGAGAGAAAGTCCCATCTTTAGTGTTCACCCATCTTTAGTGTTGATTTAAAAAGTTTACACTTCACTTAACTTCCACCATGCTGCTTGTGCTAGAAATGTACTATACAAGAAACTCTATTGCCCATTTTATCCGTGGTGTGACAGTAAACATAACATGTATAACAGTGACACCATATAAAACAGTAAAAAGTCTCAAGGCATACAGCTCCGGAAATCTGCAAAAATGTTCAATTTCTCAGGTTTTAACCTTTATAAGTGCAACTGAACAGCTTTGCCTTAGTTTTTAAGAACTACTGACAATATTTCTCCTCATTTCCAAATAGAATATTGCCAAAACATCAAAATAAGAGAAATGATGTAGTGTTTACAGAACTGAAATAATTGAAAGAATTAATTGAATAATTGAAATAATTCAAAGAAAACAAATCTCTTGTTCACTCAAACAAAATAACAATAATTACCTTTGACGAACTTCTAGCAGTGTTTTACCATCCAACTGGTCTCATTGTGAGAGGAGAGTGTTGATTACAGCAGTGTTTTTATACTTTTCCTCATTAAATAAGATTTGATTCAGGTCATCATTAGTCAGTACCTCATAAAGCAGAATGAGGTGCTTGCGTAGGAATTTAACAGACACTGGCATGGACTGGTTGTCACACTCATAGAGTAAATAAATTGCAATGCTCCCTTATTTGTTTCTGGAGCTGTACATTGCAAAATAATGAGTTATAAATCCCCAGAAAGCCCAAATGGAATATTAGTAGTGGAGTAAGATGTCATTATTTCTGCTTACAGAAATGTTTTCCAGTTTTCCCGCCATTGTGTAAATTGTGTATGATTTCCATCTCTGTCTCTCAGGCATGAGCACGGCGCCGGAGGTTGTGGTGGCCAGTCACTGTGGCATGCGTGTCTTCGGCCTCTCCCTCATCACTAACAAAGTGGTGAAGAGCTACCAGGACTCAGAGACGGTGAATCACGAAGCCGTGCTGGAGGTCAGCAAGATGCGCTCAGAGACGCTGCAGAAGCTCGTCACCGAGCTGGTCAGCCACATGGACATCAACAACAACACGGCATGATGCTCCTCCCTCCCCTTCAGCTCTGCCACCACTACAGCAATGAAAGTGCCAAGCCACGTGTTTACGACTGCGCCGTGTCCTGCCTACGTATTTTAGTGTTTTTAAACTTTTCATGTTTCACCAGGCAGTTTCTTCTGGGATCAATAAAGTCTTCTAATTCTGATTCTAAAAGGTTCCAACAAACCTGACGCCGCCTCAGTTCACTGTCATTTGCAGAATTTGCATCTGTAATAACAGAGAATTTGCACAGAACTGCAAATTTGAATAACATGTTCCTGCATTTTGCATATTTTTTATTCTTTTTTTAAATTCAATAGCTTTAATGCATCGATTTCCACATCAACTAAAAAGAACAGTGCAATCATTTTTACTGCAAAATGTAAAATTTGTATGTTGCAATTTATATGCAATTTATTTGTTACTAAATTGTATTTTTATTTAAGGACTTAAGGGCTTCATTCGAAGTTTTAGATGTAATTAGAACTTATTCATTTTATGCAACAGTTTCTGTTTTGTCAGTTTTATTCGGTTCATTTGTTATTAACTTCGGTGCTGTGAGCAGTTTTATACACTTGTATTCAGTGCACATTACATCTTTAACCACAGAGGCACTTTGCTATAGAAGGCTGTGTAAACAGCTTTTTCATTTGACCAAAAAATTTGATATTTTAGTATTTGATGCTATATTTTTAAATGCAATATTCTACATTTTGTCAGTTTTTGCAATCGTATTTTGTAAGCAGCTGGTGGACTGGTGGTTAGGGAGTTGCCCCAGCAATCGGAAGGTCATAGGGTCGAAACCCAGGACTGGCAAAGGCCCCACTGAGGTGCCCTTGATCAAGGTACCATCCCCACACACTGCTCCCTGGGTGCTGTGTTCCTGGCTGCCCGCTGCTTCATTTGGTGAACGGGTTAAATGCAGAGAAGAATTTCACCCTGCTCACCTGTGACAAATGGTTTACTTCCACTTATTAGACAAAAAGCCATATGTACAATATTCCAGTGTAAAATGAACACAGAAAAGTTTATTAATAAAACTTTTGTGTTAAATGGGGTTAACGTGTCATGAGGTGTTTTTCTTTTCATTACATGCAGAGTTTCTCTTAAGTTAAATATTAGTTGTGTGACTAAAATACTATATTTAAATAATAAAGACATCCAAATTCTCAAAATATATTTGAAACATATATTCAAAGTTGCACTCTGAGAGAATATGCTGTATAGATACACTATTTGGTCAAAAATATTGGGACAGTGAAGGACAATCTTTCCTCTCAGCATGCCAAGACATTTTAGACAACGCCATGCCTCCGACAGTTTGAGGAAGAACCTTTTCTGTTCTATCATGACTGTGTCCCAGTTTACAGTTTGGTGCGGTTTGATGAGTTTGGTGAGGAAGAACTTGACTGGCCACACTCCTGACCTCAACCCCATCCAGCACCTTTGGCCTTCTTGTCCAACATCAGTGTGTGACCTCCTAAATGCTCTACAGAATGAATTGACACAATTTCCCACAGAAACACCCAAAATCTTTTGGAAAGCCTTTCAGAAAGAGTGGAAGCTGTTAAAGCTACAAAAGAGGGACCAACTCCATATTAAAGTTTATGGATTTGAATGCAATGTCATTAAAATCCCATTTGGTGTAATGGCCAGGCGTCCCAATACTTTGGTCTATATAGTGTATGTGGGTAGAGTTCTGTAGTAAAGGTAATGGTCGCTAGGTGACGCGAGAGTTCCATTGTCGCATGTCCAGCGCGTTCGGTTGCCATGACGCTAGCAGCGCGTGGAAAGCGTCTTCACTCATTCAGAACATTTTCTTCTTGCCCGTGTTACACTCTCTCAGAAGACACCCCTGTTATGTAGCGATTCTTTTAGAGATAAAAGTCGTTTGAGAGACAGGCTGACAATGAACAGACTTCCAAAACACTTCTTCTGTGCACTGAGAGAGGATTTTAAAAATGTGGTGAGTTTCCATATCTTCTTCTCTCTCATACTTTCAGAAGCTATAGACACTCACAGATTCAAAGATAAAATATGACCACTGAAATTTTAATTCATGCGTAAAAAGCGTTCTGAATAAAATCATTTAAACACCTAAGTTGTTTTAACTTTCAGTAACATGCTGCCACAGAGCTATGTTAGGTTGCAGTGCTTTTAGGAAAGTGAGGCAGTTACACTGTGGTTAACTGCTTCAGAAGTTATAAGCACCAGGCAACATCTACATGTTCCTTCATAAAACACAGAGGAGCTCCTGGAACCCCTGGAATTCTGAATCATTTTCTTGGCCCAGCCTTAGGTGAATAGGATTTCCCAAATTCTGTGGAAACCTCTTAGTTCCAGTTTGAACTTTTCTATGAAGGTCTTATGATCTTCACGAATGGGTTCCTTGACGCTAGTTTGAGGCTCCCCTGCACGGTAAAAGTTTGGGGCTCCCCTACAGGGTCAAGCTGAAGTTCTTCAGAACTGCTCTAACTAACTAACTAACAGGAAGCATTTCTAAAATAAATAAGTCACTGTATTGTTGCATATTAACTTAACAGACAATGCAGGCCACTTTTGTTATTGTCCTATTTGACCCTGTTAGTATTATTGTATGAATGTTCTTATTGTGTACGAAAAATAACAGCTTATTATTTTCAAGGATTACAGCAAGTGGGAGCGGCGCTACCAGAAAAATGGCTTAAAAACTAAGCCAAAGCCAGCGATCTGGAGCTCAGCGCATTCGGACCGAAAAATGTTCAGATCATCACATGGGCCGACCACACAAGGAGAGAGAGAAGCTAATGAATCTCCTAATGAAATAAAACAAGAATCTGGTGAGACTTTTGTCAAATGACCCCTCATACCAAATGTGATATATTTGAACAGTTTTGTCAACTTTAGGGAAACCAGTACCAGTACCAATGCCAGTTAAAGGATATGGACCATTTAATATGTTTTCTACATTATTTACATCAGTGTTGCCATTCTGCACCATGTACAGGACAACGTCAAGGAAACACAACCAAGCTTTCACCTGCAGCATCCTCTGGAATCTCTAGAAAGATAAAACCTAACAAAGCGAAGCAGGATTCGGCTTGCGTAAATGATAATGCTGAAACACTGAAGGTGTGTGGGAAAAAAATATGATGAATTTAGTTTAGGTTTTGTTCTATTGTTTTGATTTCTAGCAGGCTTTGAAACTGTACTTTCCCATTTAGCTGCTTATCAAGCTGCAGAAAAGGTCCGTCAAGGAACTGGAAAAGTATTGTGAAGTGCTGCTGGAGACAAACCACCAGGTGGCCCGGGACATAGAGGGCGTAGACGGACACTCTGTCGCAAGTGCAAGGGCTTTCCTCACCCATCACGAGAAGCTGGGGGTGAGCCGACATTTGATTTGGACACAGGGACATAAAATAATGCTGTTTACTACTAACAGTTAGCTGGTAGCATGTAACAAAATTGAACATCCACAAAACGACTCAGTTTTACACCAGAGGTGCACTAGTGTCTAGTGGCAACATGTTTGTTTATACTGGAACTTAAACAGTCAGTGTGACAGGTGAATTTGTACATCTTGTGTGCTGCATTTTAATTAGTTAAATTTGATTTTTAAAGAGTTCATTGGCTGCCTTCAACCGATGGAACAACTGGCAGATCCAGCAAGCCAAAGCTGAGCTGCAGGATGCAGTGAGGGAGGCAGAAGATTGTCTCACTGGTTAGTAGAAAGTCACATTTAATTTCAATCACTTTAATAAACAGCTCAGTTAGACCTAATCTCATATGATCATTAAAATACTGTTTTTTTTTAAGTAGAATATCCAAATATGCCTATTTTCTTTGTACTGTGGACAACATTCCCATGAAGGGTGCATATTTTCTGAGAAGTTCTAGAGCTCACGCATGAAACTTTCTTCTAATCAGCTGTTCTCTACTGTTAGAACCAGAAAACCCAGGTATTCAATTTAACATGTTCATTTCTAATTATATGCTACAGCAGCATGTATATTAAGGCAATGCAAGCGTTGCCATTTTCTAATGATAAAATATCCAATAATATAAAAGGTACTGTGTTGGATTCCTGTTTGACTTGAGAGGTCACTGAAGCGCAGAGAATTCATTACTGTGTAGATGGAACCAGTTTGAGATGAGATCAGCAACAATACAGTACCAGGTAGAAACTCAGTTGGTGTTAAAAGGCTTGATTTGTGCCACAAAACCGTTCCGTGGATCCATAGATTCATGCTGTCCAAGCCAAATTCTGAGCCTCCCATGCGACTCGTACACAAAAGAAACGTAGAAATAACTCTTTCTACCCACATGTTTAGACAGCTGACTACTAAATAAACTGAGATAACTGTAGAAAATTGGGGAACAAATGTTTAAAACACAAATACGAAGACAAGACACGGAGCAGTCACACACACAAACATGCGCACCCTTTCTCTCAGAAACACGGAGCAGTCACACACACACACACACACACACAAACATGCGCACCCTTTCTCTCAGAGACACGGAGCAGTCACACACACAAACATGCGCACCCTTTCTCTCAGAAACACGGAGCAGTCACACACACACACACACACACACAAACATGCGCACCCTTTCTCTCAGAGACACGGAGCAGTCACACACACAAACATGCGCACCCTTTCTCTCAGAAACACGGAGCAGTCACACACACACACACA
>JBBPCY010010525.1:0-15575 GCA_037974405.1 Brachyalestes nurse
GAACCTCTGACAAATAACGAGCTTCCCGTCCAAACAGGAGGAAATAAGGTGAAAACTTTGTTGTGAGCTGTTTTTTTGTCCGAATATTAAAGAGGACTGCGTTCAAATAAAGGTCCCATTTATCTGGTTTCTCTTCACAAAGTTTTGCCAGGGCCCTAAAGAAAAATTAAGCCATCACATACCATAATATAACATGGTAATGTTATTTTGAAGCAAAAATAACATGGTAAATGCAGAGTTGGACAAATTAGTTAACTTCATTTCTTAAGTTAAAGTACAGATACCACTAGACAAATGTTACTTCACTACAAGTGAAAGTTGTACAGTCAAATATTTACTGAAGTACTTGGTTTAAAAGTATTAAAAGCACATCTTCTTTCACCACATTGTTGTATTATTACCACAACACGTATAATACCTATTGCCCTAGACTTTGCTTGTAGAAGCTGTAGAATAAGGAATTGGTAGAATGTTACAGAATGAAACAACTAAAAGTGATGAAGAAAACCAGTCATTAGATTATTTTATTAATTAATTCTAAGACTACACACCAAACAAAACAGCTCAGATAGTGTTCTGACACAGCTCTGGCAGTGTGAGTCTGTGTATGTTAATCAGTAGGACAGTGCAGTAGCTGTAAATGTAGCTCACAACATAAAAGCAACATTCCAACCTGCTTAAAATCCAGCTCTACACCTCTAGCTTTATGACTTTTAACAGTAAATATGTTTTAATCAAGACAGAAAACAGCAGAACTGTCTGAACTTGGTTTAATAGTTACAGGTGTGATGTAACCCTACTGATTACTGATCATGTTTTAGAAAAGGGGAAGTAACAGGCACTTTATAGCCAGATTTGAAAGTAACGAGTAATGAGAACCTTGATAGAACTGTAGTGAAGTAAACGTACAATATTTGTCTTTAAAATGTAGTATATATATAATATTAAATAGTTCTTTTCAGCTTAACCATTTACAGTACACTATTTATCATTTACATTGTATTCTTCCTTATGCTGTCAGCAGGAGGCCTACACTATAAGGCACAAGAAGACATCCATTGTAATTAAAAGAGTTATTACGTTGTAAAAAAAAATGGTTTAGCTTTAAATTTGATTTAACCATAAATTATCATTAACATAGTTATGATATTTATTTACCTCTGACAACATACTGATGTGCACGTCGACGGATGACATATTTTCTGGACTTTTCCAGATTGTCTGGATACTTTCCATGAGTGAAATATGTTAGTACATCATTGTACAGAGTTGGGTCCATTCTGCGACCGATGTACTCAACACAACACTTACAAACTCGAAATATAATATGACCTTTTTTTTAGTTGGAACACCTGCACTTGCTTTGCTAATTACTCACGTGACTGCAGGAGCACACGCAAAAGACAATGAATGTACAACTTAGATTCGCCATGTAAAGGAACCACTTACCTGATTAATAAGAATTACTCTTAGAAATAGTGTGTTATTATTAATCAGTTAATTGGTTAAAAATAATCACTCTTAGATAAGTTGTAGTGTGATTAATATAAAATACGACATGTCTCTGATTGGACAATATCACGGGTGACCAGAAGATGCCGCCCTTAAATATTTATTCGTTTGACACACTTATCTGTGATGTCTGAAAATCACTCAAGCGTGTGAATACGTGTGAATACAGTAGTGTTATTAGTACTGAGGTCCAGAGTTGCTGTATGATTGTTTTAACAAGGGGGAACCAAATATTCTGGATATCATGAAATACTGTTTCCCCTAATATTTAGACAAAGAAGTAAGTGTGATGTTTGAAAATCACTCAGGTACAGAATTACATGAGCACAAACTTGTATTATTAGTACTGGGGTCCATATTTGTAATATGGTTGTTTTAACAGGGGGAACCAAATATTCTGGATATCAGGGAATAATGTTTCCCCTAATATTTAGGAAAAGAAGTATGTGTGATGTCTGAAAATACATAGTACATAGTTCTATGTGGTACATAGTTACCTGAGCACAAACTTGTTTTATTAGTACTGAGAGTTGCTGTGCAGATTTATCAGAAGGAACCAAATATCCTGAAAATCAAGAAATAATGTTTCCCTTAAATTGTGTGTAAAGAAGCATGTAAGATGTCCGAAAATCACTCACGTACGTCATTAAATGTGAATACAGCAGATCGTCACGCATAACATAGTCTTATAAGCAAGACTACCGTTTTCACCAAGAAATACTGTATCTCTATCCAGCGATTCAATCATTTCAATTATTATCTGTATAAAGAAACATCGAAAAGGCATGTGATCTTTTAAACTATATGACTTGTTTACCCCAGCAGCTTCGTAGAAAGACATTAAAACGACTGAGATATCGTCTAACTAAAGAGAAGCCATCTAGCGCTAAAGTAGCGGGTGACGTCATGATTTTGGATCAACACGCGACAGGGGGAACAGGGGGAACTGAATTTCCTGTAACAAGTTGCATATCTCGGCGGGGAAAGCACTCAGACTCTTCAAAATTCACAGTTGGGTAGATCGTCAGGAGACCTTTCCATTTGTATTTTTAGCGTGAGTAGATCAGGTTTTATTCTCCAAAAACAGGGTATACTTTTGTCAGGCAACCTTCCGAGTTGCATTTCTCAGCTGGTAATTTAAATTAAAAGACAGGTTTACCTTGAAAAGAGGCGAATACGGGTTTACCTAATTTATGCATTTTTTTAACCAAAACACAACAGCGCGTTTTTTCCACTATACGCGGGTGCTCTTTGAACGTAACCCCTGCAAAAAGGGGATTACTGTATTTTACTGTAATTGCACTGGATTTTTACAGTCCATTGCACAGTATGAGAAGGTATTGCAGGTATTAAGGTATTATGTTCCTATAAGACAATCCTCAATAAAAGTTATGCCACATTGTTGAAGGATATAATGGCTGGGAAAAACGACTGAAAACTTGTGAGACACAGGGGAGAGAAATGCGAGATGCCCTTTGATAGTACATTAAAGCCATAACCAATATGGATTAAGGATGAGGCTAACAAAATACAAATCACCATGTTCAGGACACATTTCATGGTGTGCTGTAATTTATATAATTATGCATGTGACTATCATCACCATATGTGAATCCAGGGAAATCCAAAAAGTGTGGGGAAATTGTGTCCAGTAAGTGTGGGGAAATTGTGTTCAGTGTTAAGCCTCGCTTTTTGAAATAGAATACATTACAATAAAAAAAAACAATTTTATAAATGTAATAAAAAATTACAATAAAGATTCTAGATCTCTAAAACCCTCACCTTGCAGAAAGAGCCAATCACAATTCAGGCACTGAGGTCCCGCGGATTTTCCAGACACACGATTGGCTGCAAAGAAGTGGTGTGTGTGGAGATGTTTCACCTTTTAAATGTAATTATTTTCAAACTGAGTTTGATCCGTTGTGCTCTACACATTTCCATGCATTCATGTCAGAACATCATGGGCATCATGTTTTCTACAGAAGTGCTAGAAAGGAAACGTTGTAGTTGTGATTCCAGATCCAAGAAGAACTATGCTGCAACATAAATCTCTGTATCTGTGTTTATTTGTTGTTTTTCAGGTTTGGTCCTTGTGAAAACTCTTCTGTAACAAATGACACAGGATGACATGGAACAAGTTCATTCAAGATGATTCTTTTCAGTGATATCCAGAAGGTCTCAGAGCTCAGAAGGGTTTTTTTGTCTCAGACAAGATGGAGCTACTAAGCTAATTTCTCTCCATCAGAAACTGTCTATAAAACTCTGGCTTGGCCACCTGCATCTGCTGACTCTGAGTGTCTGATCAGCTGGGAAGGTCAGGTGTTCACTGCAGAGCCTACAGGACTGAACTGCAGATCACAGAAAGATAATCTACTCACGAATTTTTTCAGAATTTTTCAGAATTAAGTAATTACTGAAATTTTTTAAAAAGTTATTACTTTCTTCAAAATGTAACAGCTGCTTCAATAATATATGTTAATATACTAAATAAAATCACAATGAATAAAATGAGTCAATTTTGGTGTATTTTTATTACTGAAGTGGAATTATTTAAAACAATCATTTAAAACAACATTAAAACACATTTAGTTCTACACTTTGAGTAATAACATTTGAACAGAAATATTAGAAATTTTCCATAAATGGACAGTGAAGATCAGCTCCTACACAGTGGAGGAAATAGAACAGAAACACAGAACTGGACATGGACCTGGATTATTTTAGACGTGATAATTAAAACAAACCTGGATTTAAAACACACACACATGCCCACACGCAAGCACACACAGAAGAGATGTTTATTCGATCTCACACAAACACGCAGAGGAGCCATAATCAAGCCAAAACCCTGCACAGAGGGGTTCAGTAAATGTGGTGTTGAATGTGTGTAAGTGTGTGAGTGTGTGTGTGTCAGAGGAGACCCTGTAGAAGGACAGAGTTCCAGCTGGAGAGTCCACATACACTCCTACCCTGTTAGAGTTGGACAAAGGATGAGGGAGATAATTTCTGTAATTATTGTGATAAACAGAGTATCTGTTATCAAAGTAATCCAGACCCCAGGACTTTTCATTCCGTCCAAACCCAGAGTCATCAGTCCCTCCATTCTTCCTGATTGATTTATAAGTCAGAACAACACAGACCCCAAGCCCTCCACCTCTCCACTCAGCCTCCCAGTAACAGCGTCCACTCACTCTCTGTCTACATAAGATCTGTGGAAATTCATCAAATCTGTCTGGATGATCAGGATATGACTGTTTCTCTCTCACCCTCACCACCTTTCTGTTCTCCTCACACAGAGAGAGGAGTATGTGTGCTGTGTTTGGGTCCAGTGTAAACTTGCAGGCATCTGCACACAAGAAAAGAAATTAGAGATTAGAAAACACAACACTGCTAATGTGAAGTGGCCCCTTACAGTCATGCATGAACACAGCACAGTGTGAAATTCTTTCTCTGCATTCAACACACTCATCAAGTGTAGCAGCGGGCTGCCACCAACAGGGGATGGTACCTTGCTCAAGTGTACCTCAGTGTACTAGCAGTGGTACTAGCAGTGCTGGGATTCGAACCCGCAATCTTCTGATTGCACTAGGTCACCTTCTGTCCCACAAGCTGTGTGTGTGTATGTGAGAGAGAGAGAGAGAGACAGAGGGAGAGAGAGACAGAGAAAAAGGGAGATGTGGTGTGCTGAAGGTAGGATTTGAACCCATTACCTCTTGGTCCAGTATCCTACCCACTGAGCTACCCCCATCCCCCTAGAGAGAGGCAAATTACAGTGAAGAGATTAAGAATTGCCCAAATGATTATTTCAGAGAAACCATCAAACAACCTCAAGAAGATAAACAGAAAATAATTTGGATCTGCTCAAAATCTCAGAGGAAAATTAAAAACAAAGAAAAGGACAGAGGATACCACAATCCAAGGATTACCTTTGCTCATATAGCCTGCAGTAACTAACAGGGTAAGAACCTCTTATTACAGAAAAGCATTGCAAAACTTTCCAAACAACTGGGTTTAGGCTCTGCTTTCTAAAAGTACAAAGCTCAGCCAAGGTTAACAAATCAGCTAACAGTCTTCAGGCCCTGCTTGTAGTCTGCCCGAACCACCCAAAGACAACAGAGGCTAAGGAAGCTTACAAAAACAAACTAATCAGGAATAATGCAGAAACTCTTAGCTGATTTCAATCAAACAGGAGACTAAATCACCATCACTAATCTCCTACTGTACACGGAACATGCTGAGGCATAGCACAGGGCTCTCTGTATGCACTACCCACACCATAGGAAGAGAGGGATATGTAATGGAAGGCAGATAACAACTGAGGAACTGTAATAGTGCTGCTTTAACTGTGAACATCTACCACAACAGGACAATCAAGAAGGCCAACTTCACCCACTTTAAAACGCTGAGAGACAGACTTGTGGAATGGAGGGAGAGGGGCACCAGATGGATCAGCTCTCATCAAATCGCTGCAAGAAATGAGACGTGAAATCCACACACTACAAAAAGCAAAGACACACTAAGAATGGAGCTTAAACCAGTAAGAAAAGAACTCCAGCTGAAAAAAACAGATCCTGATAAGACTAAAAGAACAACTCCAAAGTCTCAGCAACCACCCACGCCAGCATAAGATGGATCATCCCACCCTCAACCACATCTGACCCTTTGGCCAAGACACCAACATCACAGACTGAGCCACTGGGCCCCTCTCCCGGAGAGTCTAGCCCCCTGACAAAGCCATAGACTCAGGTTGAAGAAAGCTCTAATTTCACAAGGCAACCCCCTCTGAAAGTCCAGACACATCTACACAGAGACGGATGTATATACTTCACGCATATCAGAGATGTATGTAGAAACCAAACCACTGAGTGACTTGTACACAATGAGTAATGTTTTGAAGTCAGTTCTGCACTGAAATGGTAGCCAGGCAAGTACCTGAAAATAGGAGTGATGTTCCCTTTTCTTGGTTTTGGTTAGAACTCTGGCAGAAGCATTTTGAATGAGTTGTAGCTCTAATTGACTTTTTTGAATCCCAGTGAGGAGAGCATTACAATAGTCAACTCTGAATGAAATGAAGGCATGGATCAGTTTCTCCAAGTCTTGTTTGGACACAAAGTCTCTAACTTCAGCAATGTTTTTGAGGTGCCAGAATTTTGTGACAGCTTTGATGTGATCATCAAAACTAAGGTCTCCATCCATGATTACACCGAGTTTTTTTTCTTAAGTGCTCTAGATTCCAGATGGGACCTACAAATCGATCTTCCCTCCTTATTACTAAACAGAATAATCTGTTTTTTGTCTATATTTATTTGGAGAAAATTATGATGCATCCAGTTATGTACTTTCTCGAGGCACTGACACAATGAATCAATTGGGCCAAAGTCACTTGGTGAGAGAGTGAGATAGATCTGAGTGTCTTCTGCATAGGGCACATCATTCCCAGAGGAAGCATGTACAGGTTGAATAAGATAGGTCCAAGAATGGACGCTTGAAAGTATTTTCAGAAATACTGGATACGGTGATGCAGAGAGAGTGGAGTGGAGCTGCAGCATGTCAGGTGACTGAGGGAGATCAAAGCTCTCATCCTGAGAGAACAGTGTAGCTGTTGTTTGTTGCTATTTTCAAGATCCTCGAGACATTGGGAGTAGAGTGTACATCCATTCCTGTGTAATTCCTGTTCAGTGAGCTCCAGCTATCTTTTGGTAATAGTGTAGAGAGGTTCTCAAGTCTCGCTTTAATCCACAGCATTTGAGAGGTCAGGTTGAGCCTCACTTTGTGTATCAGGCTTAACAGATACGGAAGGTCTGCCTGAGACGCGTCAAGCTGAGAGTGTAGAGGCTACTGGTTATCACTGACATTCTTATCAACAGCACCATGAGGCTGAACAACATCATCTGGTACGAAATGTTGAATGTCAACACCATCTGCTCCAGCCAGCATAGTCTTAGCTATGGGTGATGGGACAGGATCCTCCAAACAGCAGTCAATGCTTCGTTGGCATGGCATGGTAGGGTGGGAGAGCGAAAAAGGAAGTTATCTTTGGGCACCATCACTCCAAACCTATTTGGATGATGACCACTTGGTCCGAAGAGTTCTGTCCGCCCCCAAAACAAAAACAAAATAAAACAAAAATAAAATTCCAGCCCCTTTGATTGCATGCTTTGTGTTGAGGCTGAAAGAGTGTGAAAACTTGTTGCTAGAGTTCCCCGGTAAAGGTCCCCTAATGAATACTGACACTGACAGCAGGTTACTCAGTGCATTAAAAAGATGCCTATGGCATCCTAAACGAAATGATTAACCCTCTGGGCTTCCTGTGGGACATTTTTGTTCACTTCCCTCTTTTTATTTACCATTTTAGCTGTGCTAATGCATATGGAATGAAACTTTCCAAGGGTCTGGAGTTATTTCAGATCTTTACATTTTTAACTTCAACCCAGTAAACATATTAATAATATGCTCCATACACTCGATGCCCTCGTGGACACTTTTGGCCAATTGAAACCCATGAAAAGTACATTTATTAATTCCTTCTTATTGACACTGTTAAATCATACAATTTAGGCTAAAATGCTTTCATTCTAAACTCCACATTCGAAAAATGTTGTTTTTAGTGTTTTCTTCCAGATTATGTAATTTATCCATTTTTGGCCAAGCGAGCAATTTTATGTAATAATAGTTTCTTAGTAATGTAATAATCTTAGTATGATGGCTTACTGCTCTCCAACAGAGCAAATGAACGACACAATTTTGACACAGGTGTGACCTTAAAGATGTCAGATAATGGTTTTGAGTTTGTGCATGAAAATAAAATTCAGTGTTGTTGTTAATTAGTCACATATTTCAGCCTTCTTCCATTTTTGGCCCCAGCTGCACTGAGAATAAAGAAAATTGCCATTTTTGAGGCTGTTTACATTGTGCAAACAAACTGGTATTTTAAGGATTAAAAGAACCCAAAGGAATAGATGTTAGTTACAAACCGTATGTAGTAAAAATAGCAAAAAGGTATATAACAATATATAAAGATTATATATAAATATATGGCCATAATATAAAATATTATATAAAATTGCTTGCTTGGCTGAAAATGGATGCATGACATAATCTGGAAGAAAACACTAAAAACTACATTTTTCAAGTGTTGAGTTTAGAGTGAAAGCATTTTAACCTAAAATGTATGATTAAATAGTGTCAATAACAAGGAATTAAAAATGTAGTTTTCATGGGTTTCAATTGGTCAAAAGTGTCCATGAATGCGCTCAATGTATAGTAAAAACGAGGAGGGTAAATAAAACAAGTAAATAAATCTAATTAGAAATGGCACGATACCACTTTATGTCCAATACCGATACCAATATTGTAAATTTGGATATCTGCACATACAATACAAATCCGATACTAGTCTTTTTTTAAACAGAAAATATAAAATAATGCTTTCAAAAATGTCTGGATACATTTTGTATACCTTCACACAAATACAAAAATCATAACTGTAAAATAATATGGGAAAAACTTTGCACAGAGAAGTAAGAAGTAAGATGTCCCATATGGGGTGCCGTTTGTAAATAATTTAGAGGTGTCATTTTTTCATCATTTAGTGCAATTTTCACAAAATTCTCACACATTTAGAGCTAAATGTGTTTAAAAAACTAAATATTGCACTCTAAATATAAGTTTTGCATTTTTACAAATAGCGACTCTAAATTTTAATGTACAACTTCTACAAACAGCGAGATATGCTTATTGGCCATGTCCCGTGTTTACAATTGGCACATAAATCTAAATCTTAAATATGAAAAAAATATCTCGCACTTTAAATGTGAAACTTAACAGTTAGATAGAGCTCAGTGACACCTTTCCAACGACCCCTTGTTTGCTATAATAGCCCCGGGAGATCTGGGGCCTGTTTCACTAAGATAGACTGTGACTATAACTTAGATACAGGGTATAGTCAGACTTGACATAATTGTCTATATAATACTGTTGCACAAAGCAATTAAGACCCCAACTATCTAAGTAGTACAATGCTGCAAAGAATTCTGTGTATTTTAAGACTCCTTTCGAAACAAAATAAAATGGTGGACCGAGCAGATCTAACCGTGCGGATCTAACCATGCAGAACCTTTCACACATTTGGAAAATCTATGTATTTTGGAGGAATGTAGGGGTGTGTGTGCTGCTGACAGCTTGTTCATTACAGTCTGAACTTGAAGCCAGAAACACTTGCTTTTGCTGTCTATTTCCCCTTAAAGGTGAGGAAAACTGTATACATAATTCTATTTATGTTACAAGGGACAGGTTGCTTGCTGTGTCTAGAGTAACTTAGCCAGCTAAACATGAACGCGCTTGTTCTGATGTAGCATGCTTGCTAGCGTGAGTTACACAGACAAAGAATTATATGCACGTACCCTGCGTTACTCGGTAAGGGGGCAGGTGTTGCATGTATTCATTTTGGAGTTTGTTGAGAAAATAAAAGGGTGAATGTGTTTAAGACTAAAGGATATCCCTGTCTGGGAAACTGACCCATAGTGTTTATTAAATGTGCATAGGCTTAACTGATGTGTGATAAAGTTAAAGTAAGAGTTAAGTGCATTCAAAGCGAAAGTGCCATACATGAATGTGCTGTCCCACAGCACTCAGGGTCTCCAGCAGAACCTGGTCCTGCAGTCTCCCAGCACTCAGGGTCGAATTAACATATTTGGGAGGGGGAGTTTCTCCTTGTTTTTTGGGGGGGTGTAGTAGGGATCCACACGGGGGTAACCCCTGCGGGAGGCACGACTGCAGGGGGTGGGCCCTTGACAGTCTCGGGGAGGGCCCTCATGTGGAGCCCTCTTTTGTTTTGCTTCTCCACCCCACCTCCTCCGCTCCGCCTCCTCCTTTTTGTCTGGGCCTGGTGGCCCTCTTGGGCACCCCAGAGTAGTGCCATTGGGGCAGAGGTACTGTCAGGTCTGGGGACAGACAGGACTGATCAGTGATGTAATTCCTGATATTATTACTGTAGTAGAATTATTATTATTGATGCTACTGACGCTTATTCTAGTTCCTACTAATTCTAGTTCCTACCTCTCTGCAGCACCATTCGGGCAGAGGTACTGTCAGGTCTGGGGACTGACAGTGGGTGACAGCTAGGGGTCACCCTTATTTAAGCTTGTTTATGGTTTGGTTTGTGCTTTTATTTTGAAGGGTTCTTGCGTTTCTGCGTTATTGGTCACAGCTGGGGTTTATTAAGGGTTTGGTTTAGTTTATGTATAAAAGGGGTTATGGTTTAGAGTTTGGTTGTGGGTTCAGATTACGCTGGATGTGTGTATGTGCTTTCTGTTTTGTTTTTTGAAAACATATCGGCCCTTGAGCCTGTTTTTGTTTGTTTGTATTCAAATAAATCTGGACAAGAAAGAATGGATGCCTGTCCGTGTGTCTCCTGCTTTTGGGTAATGGCACCCGGCGTGACACTTTATCTATTTTGCGTTTAAATCTTATTCTATTACATTTTCCCCATAATATTAATACTTTATTATCAGTGATGTGATTCCTGATATTATTACTTTAGTAGCATTATTATTATTGACGCTACTGACGCTTATTGTAGTTCCTAATAATTCTAGTTCCTACCTCTCAAAGTCTGCTGCTATATTTTATTATTAGTAGAAGGGATACGAAGTGATACTAGAAGTAATAATATTAATATTATTGTTACTTGTATGTGTATTTGTATTCACTGTTTTACCTTATTGTTAAATATTTCAGTGTTTCATTTTAATGCTTTGCCAATACTGTACATGCTCATGATAATAAAGCTATTTGAATTGAATTGAAAAAAGGAGGGAATAGGACACACCACTCTGTGTGAGATTAAACAGACCTGTGTGTGTGTGTGTGTGTGTGTGTGTGCGTGCATGAGTGATGGCATGTGTCTGTGTGTGTGTGTGTGTGTGTCAGAGAGAGACTAACCTGTGTGTGATAGAACAAATATTTGTGTTTGTATGTTTGTGATACAAACCAACCTGTGCGTGTACCCATTTGTGATAATAGCCTTCTCTGTGTGTTTGAAATGGACTAACCCCCTGTGTGTGTGCATTTAATGTCCTTTGTGAATGTGTGTGTGTGTGTGTGTGTGTGTGTGTGTGTGTGTGTGTGAGAGGGGTAAGAGAGGCATAGACTATCATCCCATGTGTGTGTGACAGACAGACTAACATTGTGTTTGTATATACGCGTGTGAGACAAACCCCTTGTGTGTGTATGAGAGAGATAAGTGAGGGTGTGAGTGTAATACAATTATGTTCAATATGTGTGTGTGTGTGTGTGTGTGTGTGAACTTACATTTCTTTATTCCAGGTTTGATTCTGATCTTCCCTCCATGTTCCATTCTAAACATACACACACACACCATCATCATCATCGTCGTCACATAGTGAGTTTTTCAAAACAAAAGAAAAGTAAAGAAACAAGGATGAAGGATTAGGAATGAGAGATACAGTAAGACACCCTTGTGCATGAACAGGTTAACTTTCCCCTGTTACTCACTAAACCAGGCTAAAACGAGTGTCAATTCACCACAACTGGTTAGTGATCTGAACATTACAAATGTGGCGGCGTATGGCATGGCACTGTCCAAGAGACTGTCCAATATGATACTCTCTTTTCCAGTGGTTGAATCTGGAGATGATGTCTATGGCTGAACATGATTTGCTGACTAATCTCTAGTTACAATAATACTTTTTGCCAGTGTATTCCAATAGACAGGCATTGAAACACCCAGTCAGAGCTGCAGATGGTATGAAGACAGTACTCTGCAAGATGTCATTCTCCAACAAAACGCCTATACAAGGCTTCTAATGATCTAGCTCAATTCCTGTTTCTTGGCTTTTTAACAAAACTTTATACACACAAAAGTGCATGTATGGTCATCAAGCTCCCTAGAAATACACTCCACCTGGTGGTTCTATCTGTATTTCTTCAAGAAAAAAGTGCATTGCTGAAAAACTTTCCTCATCCATTTCCTTGTTCACACACAAAACAAATGATTGGATATAGAAAATTAAGAGAATAAAATTAACAACCATTGTTGAATGCTTCAAAGTAGTCCTTCCTGTGTGAAAAAAAAATCTTCCTGTGCACTTTAAAACGGTTTAGCCAAACAGATTCTGCTGTGTGGATGGACCACTCACACAAATTTGCATCTTCCTCTCATGCGTCAGCTTGTCTCAAACTAGATTTCTTTCTTACACTGATCACTGTGGTCTCTCAAATATGCTAAACATGTTTTCACATTCTTTTGGCTTTTGTGTGAAAATGAAAGGAAATAATAGTTAATGCAACAAGTTAAAGTAGTGCCTGCGAGAGGTAAAAGTAATGAATGCAAGAGGTCAGAGTAGTGAATGCGAGAGGTAAAAATAGTGAAAGTGAGAGATAAAAGCAGTGAAAGCGAGAGATAAAAGCAGTGAATTCGAGAGATAAAAACATTGAATTTGAGAGATAAAAGCAGTGAATTTGAGAGATAACGCTTATAAGGCAGGAAAACACTTACATTCTATAATATGTGTATGTAACAGAGTGCTGACTGGCCTCATCTAAGAACTAAACTCCGAACACTGGAGGCCACAGACACCAGATGAAAACAGGGTAGACACAAATGTAGTGACTGAATAATGCTAAAAAAAAGTCAACCGCTTATTGTCAAGTGTTTCAAATGGTATTAAAGATGTACTTACACTGTGCTGACTGAAAAATGAGTTAAAAAGGAGTTGTGTATAGTTGTGAACAGAATTGTGAATAGAAGGAAATGGTAAATTAAACTTACAAACATAAAATTGAGTCTATACATTGTCTAAGAATAGCTAAGATGGGACAATTCATCAATAAAATTGATCACAGATTTCAAAGGACAGAGAAATTCATCAATTTGAATTGATCAATGAAAATTGATCAAAAAAGGACAAGAATTAGGATCATCTTAACTGGTTAAAACCTAAGGTCAAGTAATTAAAAAAGATAATGAACAATACAGAAATGCAGATGAAAACATGTGAACAAAGAGAAGTCATGGTGCTTTAAGCAGTGCTTTCATCAGCACGTTGAGGTTAATGTGTGGGTATGCTGAAATACAAAAGCAGGGATCAGTGACCGTGTGTTCTCCTCTCCCTTCATCATCTACAAGAAATGTTGTTAGCAAGGTTGGCTACATCTTAAAATTCAAGCAACTGAGAGACAATAAGTTTAGTTGAAAGCCTGAAGCGAAGAAACTGAGCAAGAGTAGACACATATTTATTTTGACAGATGATGATGAGTCTAACAGTCCGTCTCAGGCTCCTGAATAGAATGGTCGTCTAGGTGTTGGCCCTTTCAAGATCAAGAGTTCAATCCCTGGTGGGCCATGGCCGTGAGTCAAAAATAACACAGTTGCTTTCACATTTGTCGGAGAAGGAACATATGCCAGCACAGGCTTCTGACGTAACATAATTCTTCTCTTAGAATCGTGTCTAGAGATTCAAGAGTGATCTCTCAGCTTCTACACCAGGTACAGTCATATCCAACCATATAATAAACATTTATTGAAACAAAATGAACAGTTATAATCTCAACAAGTATTGTTCTGTCCTCGCACTTGCGTTACAGCTTGCAAGGCTAGACAGACAGCTAACAGAACAAGACAAATGAAGTAAGCCATTTCTTCATTTATGATGCTTTACTTTCACCCTTTGAGACATGTTTTAGATCTAAAAACAAACTACATACATACAAGTCGCTATTAAGGCAAAACAGTTCAACAGTTCAGTTCAACATTTCAACAGTTCAGTTAAAAATAAGTTAAATCGGCACTTACAGACACATGGTTTTCCAAACTTCCCAAACGCTTAGAAAACATGAACAGCAGTCGACACAAAGCTTCGACACTAGTCTCCTACAGAAAGTAGCTGGTTTACCCAGGTAGTCGCTAGATGTCACTAATTTGCATATACTTGACGTCATCATGTCATGTCAAGTTGGCATTATCAGAATCAGAATATAAAGAATAATGACACCCAGATACTTGGAGATGCTGACATTCAAACTTTCATCAGGCTGTAGGCTGTATTTATTGCCACCAATATCAGCCATCAGCCTTTGAATAAAGTGTGGCGCCTGGTGCATCCTGGTGCACTTGGTGTGGTGAATCTGAAAATTCTGGACCATACTGGAATCAGGGAATGCTGCCTTGCATGCTGAACCTATATGGTCACGCGAGAAAATAGAGCAGTGCTCACCAATAGCCAAAGCATGGTTGTCTCTGCCTGCTTCAGCATGTCTGTGTTTTTTTAAGGCCTGATTGTATGGTTTGGCCTTTTCACCAGGCTTCTGGGAGCTGCATGCTTTTTAATCTCTGACAGCTTTCCATAAAAATCTGTTTTAAAGTCAGAGGTGCTGTCACTACCAACGTAGAGTTTCAGCCATCTATTAAATTCTGGTAGTAACTCCAATGGGGATTTTTGGAATTAGGATATAAATTGTTTTAATGTTACAGGTTTTTACAGGTTTGTGTAATAAAAGATGAAATAAAGTTTGATTTCAATGTCTGAGTGTTTACTTGTTCAAAGGGAATGAAGGGATAGATTTGGAAGGTTGTTTTTTACTTTGTTTAAAAATATGAATTCTTTTGCTTCTAATACAACCTTTTTTGTGAGTGGGACAGATCAACCAAGGACAGTTTATGATTGGTTAGTCGATCTGGCAGTCATATGTGCACACACATGCACAGATCATTCACTTTCTGAGCATCCACATGGACAGAGGCAGAGCTGGCTTGGTCTCAGACTAATCTGCAGGGAATATCGATGACAAAGTTGTACGAAATGTAGCTAAGATTTTTCATAAATGTCTCTAAAAAAAGTCATTGTTGTTAAAAAAAGTCATTAAGAGGGTTGTTCGGGGTTCAGACACAGTTAGCCAGTTTAAAAGTAGACTCAAGACACATCTTTTTAATCTGGCATTCAGGTAACCCAACACATAACCTCATATTCCAGTACTGGCACACTGTATTCTGAATGGCAACTACGCTGATTCTTTCTATCTGTTCTTTATCCTTCTACCCATCC
>JBBPCY010010563.1:0-15569 GCA_037974405.1 Brachyalestes nurse
GGACTGTGAATGGCTACTTGTTTCTAAATGAAGTACTGAATAGACTAGTACACCTTTTGGTTGTTCCCAACCAATATATATATATATGTTAAATTACACGACACAATGTGCAGAAATGTGTTCTCTATACAGGATGTGTACTTATTTTCACCTAGAAAAACATAGTGGTGCTCAAACTACAGTATTAAATAAAGTAAATTAAGACCACTCAGGAGTTCTTATCAAACTCTCCTCTCTGCCAGGTTATTCAAGACATAATAAAGGCTGTGGGTAAAACATTTGAGCTGATAGATATGGATCTAATCGCACTTGATATAATTACCAGTAATTACAAACCTCATCGGGAAGGTCTGATAAACATTCCGAAAGGCACAAGATAAATCGAATGCACTCTTATGCACAGCATGCAGCATGGAACAAAATGAAAGTGTGAAAAAGTTTCTTTAATGTATCCTCTTACCTTGTTGAACAAAAGCCCCATAGACGATCCAGATGGCACTTTGGAAGGAGGTGGTAACAGATGCAGGCTGGTGGGGCCCGGGGGTGTTCTGGGAACGGACTGACTGGATACGGCGTAGGAGAAATATCATGACTCCAACCACAGGGATGGCAGCAGCGATGCACGCCCATACTGCCAGATCAAAGGGGGCTAGCAGTGAGAAGATGTTGAGTTTCTCCACAGATTTACTCATCAGGATGCCCACAGAGTAATCCAGGTAGCGCTTGCTGAAATCCACCACATTCTCACGCTCTGGCGTGATGGTTATGGCAGAAATGGCCAAGTCTGCCCTCTGAATGGAAATAAAATTACATATTCAATCAATTTTTTTTTTGGCATTTTTCAGTCTGCTGCATCTGCATTGTATTGTAAGTTATCAGTATACAATCAGTTAAATGCATTCTGCTGTACTAGTTGAGGTCCAAATAGCATTTTTATCTGCATTGTATTGTAAGTTGTCAGTATACAATCAGTTAAATGCATTCTCCTGTACTAGTTGTGGTCCAAATAGCATTTTTTATGCTATAAGTATTTTTTGGAAGACTCTTTGAATACTTGATTGTACTACCAAACTATTTTTTTAGGTAATATAATCACAATTTCCCAATTTTTGATAGTTTTACATGCATACAGTATTCTTAGGTATATATGCAAATTGTTTAAAGCCATATTTCTCATGTGCTTTACTGCTAGTGAACTTAACAATAGAATAAAAGCAAGCAAACAAGAAAGTAATAAAAAAGTATCAAGATTTGTTTTCTTTGTAAAAACAAGGATTTGAACTGGTAACAGGTTTGAGGCCAACCAGGATTCTGATGGTAACTACAAGTAGTTATATACTGTACAGTAAAATCACTATTTAATGTATAATTATTTGTATTTATTTATATCTAAGTTTTATTAATTATATTTAGTAATATTAATGTTAAAATGTTTTCAAATATTTTGGCAGGTACTGAATTGGTTGAATGCACAGAAAGAATTTTACACTGTTCACACTGTGTACTGTGGTCACGCGTGACTATAAGGGTTAATAAATTAAATAAATTAAAAGTTAAACTAAAAATAAATTAAAGACTTTTGAACAGTATTGTATACTTCTATTTTTGCAAGAAGGATATACATTATTCACACAGATTAGTGTCCGATGCATTTCTAGGCCTGTTTTAGAGGCATTTCTAGGTTATAATGGTCTTTAGCCATCCACAAATAAGTGTGCAGTATAAATTCATATAGTCTAGAGTTATAGCCGATATTCAATTTTGCCATCATGTTTCCAGATTCATAAAAACCTAGAGGTCAGGCACTTGGATGTGGATGCTGAATGCTACTGCTGCCTCAGCAGGGGTTGACTCTGTCAGAGCCATTTATATGCATTACTGAAGGAGAGAGAAACTCCAGCATTAAAGTTCAGAAAATGTACTACTCGAATGTGTGCTATGCTTTAGTTATGCAAAATAAAATGTCATTAACATGCTAGAAGATTACAATTAGGCAAACTCCTGATATGCCAGTGTTACTTATAAAGACATTAAATGCAGTTTTTGGCACCAAACAATGTAAATCAACTTTAACGCACTTCATCAACAGATGCTAATGTTACTTAGAAAGTGATTTAGAACACTGCATTGAACACTGGAGTGTTTAGTGCAGGTGGAGTCCTTTAAAGGCAATCACCCAACAATTATCCTCTTTTCCAACGTTTTTCTTTTTCTTTCGGCTATTTCCTCCACTATCACTTCTAGTTCCACTGTACTGTTCTTTTTAAATTAGTTTGAAGCAGATGGCATGTTCTTCTGGTTTATGACAAATGATTACTGTCTATTAAAAACAGTAATAAAGAGTCAAGAAGAGTGTGGTAGAACTTTGTTGGGTTTTAAAGGGTTAAAGATGAACACATTATAGAAATGAATGCCAGCATTACCATCCAATATGAAATGCAAGGTAATGTATTTGAATGCAAATTTTCATGCTAATTTAAACCCACACCTTAGGATGAGGCAGGCACAAATGTCTTATTAAAGCTGTTCTTATGAAGTGTATCCTACTTCAAAACAAAAGAACCCTTGAAAACTCCACCCACGCCACTGCACTCGTAACACAGGCTATTACCATACATTCCTCTCTCTGGAGGTCTAGTCTCATCTCCGAAAGACCAGATTTACAGTTGAAGTTCCACTTTATATTAAGTGTCTGTAAAAACTGTATAGGATCACTTTAGCAATGCAACAACAGTAATAGTGTCACAGATGGATTTCAGTAATGCAGCTTATGTAAATGCACATGTTTAACAAATAAAATGTTTATTAGTGTAGCTATGTCAGCATTCACACTATTGTTTTTCTTAAGCTGTATTTGTATCACTGTTATTCTTTTTATAGCTGAATTTGGCGACTCTTCTCCTCCTTCAGTTTTTGAAATATGGGCATGGTTCCAACTTCAAAACATCTGTTTATTTCCCTTGCAGTGAGCTTGTATATAATTTTTTGATTGGTTGATCAGAGTGTTGATCATATTTTAAAAACATGTGGTTGAGTTAGCTCTGTAATGTGTGGGGAGAGAAAGAGAGAATGGTCAAATTGCATTTAAAAAATGTGCTGGAGCGAGTTCTTGTAATTACCTCAGGATTCACTTGTGTAGTTTCAGTTAAAACTGGAGTTAATACACATGTGTAATTGCACAAACTGGGTTTACTGACTGATGGACTGACTGGTGGCTACTCTTCACGTGTTTAGATTCTTTCCATTCCTTTCTAGGTGCATGAAATTGTTGTAATTAAAGTCCATGGTACACTACAACTGTTACCAAACATGTAATTTGAGGTGGTTTTTATATACAACAATAGGCCAAAAAGTAGGTTTTTAATATGAAGGCATTCTGACTTAAATAATAAAACAGAATGGACATGAACTAATAATGGCATGAACCTGCCTTTTTGATGAGCTCTCCAATCATGCCGTTCCATGAGCCGTTAGGTTGAGCGGATCCGTACTTTCCATCAGCTACCTGGTAGATCTCATATTTGAAACCCAGTATTTTGGCCAGAGCATCCAGAACATCGATGGAGAAGCCTTTGTATCGTTTAGGCTGTCCAAGAATGTTCTCTGCCACCATCACGAAAGGCTCCTCCTAGAACAAATAAAACAAAACAGCACCTTTATTTCATTTCAAGGGCCATTTTTATCGTATTCTATTTCTGACATTTTTTTTATTCACAAAAAATCAGTCATATTTAATTTTTGCATGAACATTTTCCAACTTTTGTTTATCCCTTAGAACGAAACAGGCTGTTTTTATAACAGCCCCTAAGACTGACGTGTAAATTGGCTGCCTTGTATTGTGCCTCGTTCAGAAAGCAGTCTGGCTTGAACCACTCCGTATAACTTTAGTGTAAGTAGGATGGGCTGGATATACAAGCTTGGAAAAAAATCAGAGATTTATTTTTAAATCAGCATCTCTATGAGTGACAACCATTCCATGCTAGTGTCTGTTCAATTCCTACACAAGCACCTCATTCTGCTTTATGAAGTACTGATTAGGTGATCAACTGAATCACCTCTTTTAATAAGGAAAGGTATAAAATAGGGCAATAATGACTTCAGATTTTTACAAGTCGACTTAGCTGTCATCAAAGTCGAAGTCAAGTCGACTAGTCGTTTGATGACATCACACACACAGCGGCGGAACATGGGTGTGCAACACTGAGCAAACTTTTATTAAAGTTCTCTGTACCATTAACTGTCAACACGACAATTAAACGAAAACAAAACAAAGGCTGATACCTTGAATTTTCTGGTAATTTTAAGTGCACAACAGAAAGTGGGAACAGTGTAAGCCGTGGCAGCCACTCAGCATCCTCTGGACTGGAGACTCCCTGCAGCGTTTGCGTTAGCCATGTTAGCTATTTCAGATGTTGTGCAGGACACTGGTACTGTTACTGTAGGTCACTGTGCTGTTTGCGTGTCTAGAGTGAAGTATCTCCATACATGTGATGTGTGTCTGTCTCCTCTGCTGCCGTGTCTCTCGCCTTGTTGTGGTTTTGTGTTTAGATTCCCCTTGCACCCAATGATACCGTCCTTTTTATGAAGGGACTATAATAATTGGTTAAGTCAAGAAACATGTGTCAGCGTCAGCCAATCAGAGGCAGAGACTGCATTGTGTACACAGGTGCGGGCACAGAGAGAGGAAAAAAAATAAACACGACTAGTCAACTTCTTTCAGGGGGCGTCAACTTCTGCCTCTGTAGTCAACTAATCGACTTTTCTGTTAATGCCCTAGTTTAAACCACTGCTGTAATCAACACTCTCCAGTGTGACCAGCTGGATGGAAAACATTACTAAAAGTATGTCAAAGCTCATTTTTGTCATTTTGTTTGAGTGAGAACAAGCTCTGTAAACACTGTATCATTTCTCTTATTTTGATATTTTGTCATTTCCTTTAAAATTATGCATTAAAGAACAATATTTTTATTTGGAAATTAGGAGAAATATTGTCAGCAGTTTTTAAAAACTAAGGCGAAGCTGTTCAGCTCAATACTTGCACCTATAAAAGGCAAAACCTCACGTACTGAACATTTTTGCAGTGGTCTCTTATTTTTTCCGGAGCTATATGTAAATAGGATTATATTTTTTGTTAATGTCAAAAAACTGAAAATAATTGTTTTTTACATTTCAGGCTTTTCTTTGGCCCACTGCTGAAGCAAAGAAATAACAAAGTGCCAAGAGTGAAAAACAGCTATGATGTGCATATAATCATTAAACAAATCCAAAACTCGTAATGAATTATGTCTTAAGCCAATATTTGGACGTGTATATATTAAAACTGACTTGTTATTTATGGTTCATTTAAAAATGGCCAAAAAAACATGTACTTTGGCACTATGCTGACAAACTAAGCTTCATACATGTAATTAGATGCAATTGTTTATTTAAAGCTTTATTTAAACAAGTAAATAGACATTTCTTTGGCCTTCTGTTGCAGCAAATAATGAGCCAATAAAACGATTACAGTTTCATCAAACAAAGTTTGTACATATCTCTTAAAGCCAGTATTTGGACGTGTATACATTAAAACCGACCTGCCAGAAATCTCATCATTTATGATCCATTTAAACATGTACTTTGGCACTATGCTGACAAACTAAGCTTTATTTAAAGAAGTAATTGAGGAAAACAAAAAAAAGATAAGACTTTTTGTCTTGTTTGGTACTATCTTCTTGTTTCATTTTGACTGAATCAGGCTTGTCTCCTTTAAAGCTTCAGTCAATGTGACACCTTTATCACAGCCAGCTTGGCACCTTCTTTTCCAGGTTAATCTGAATGTAGTTTTTACAGAGAGACCATTGACCCATGACACAGCAAGCAGCGAAGCGTGTGGCACCTCATCAGACAGAAATTACCTTTCTAAATTCACTGAGGCAAACTGCGGCATGGCATGCTGGGGCTGGGGAAGATGGACTGTCACTGGGACAACCCCTTCTCAAACAGGCCGCTTAAATATCAGTCGCTTAAGTAAAGGCTCTGTGGAGAAGGTTATACTATCCAGCGGGGGATAACATCAAAGAAAACAAGCAACACATTTCGCTGCTGATAAACACCCAAGAAGGAAGTTATGGAAACAGGCCTGACTTAGAAACTCTTTCCTGAAGAGCAACCATGCATGACTGTGAGCAGAGTGTAACAGCAAGGCATCTGAAATATGACAGAATGTATGTGTGCTATGGAGACACATCAAAGTCAACACAGTGTTTCTGGGTTTGTTTTTCAGTGACACTACATATAAAACACTGCCTAGTGTTGTGTGGGCACCCTTCGTGCTGCCCAAACCGCTCTGACCCATCGAAGCATGGACTTCACAAGAAAAGAGTGCTGTTATATCTGCACCAAGACGTTAGAAGCAGATCAGAATCAGATTCAGAGAACTTTATTGATTATTATTGTTATGTCCGCAGAGACACACGGAGGCACGAAAGACAAATACAATATAAATTGAGACATGAAATCTAAATGGATCTAAAAAAACTATATAAAATACACTATGTTATATACACGGGGATGGGTATAAATACTATAGCTAAGTAATTTACAGTTAAGTGAATTACTAATGACACAAATGGTGTAATAGAGATCAGAAGTATATCAGTAATATTGACATAAGTACTGATATTTCACATGGTGTGACTACTGCATATTGTAAAAAGATATTGCATGTAATGAAATTATTTAGCAACCAGTAAAAAAACTGCACCCAATAAGAAAATTGCATGTTGTAGACTATTGCACGTGGTAGACTTCTAAGTGTTATTTTTCAGACATATATGTTCATAAATATTTTCTTAATATTATTACTGTCTTACTTATATCTTAGACTGTTGAGTTGAGTTGAGAAGCTAAGCCTCTAAAACTGTCATTTTTAACTTTCTTAAAATGGAACAGTTCAAAAAGACCCAGGCTGTTTCCTCGTGAATTCTATGTTTTATCTTCTATTCTCCTGTCAGTCATAATATAATTGTAACTGAGGCATTCCTGAGACACTATATTCCTACGTATAGTGAACTTTTTTATATCCACCTGAGTGTTCAGGAACTCTTCATCTATGTCTGCCTGTTTCATAGGGGCATAAATATGAGTTGACAAATGAGTCAAATTCTCTTCATCATAGTAAGAAAGTCACTCATCGTCATAGTAAGAAAAAACACAAGAGACATCTTCAGTTTTTTTCAAGCATTGCATTAAGGAACATTCTCACAAAGCTATTAACTTTTGGCTTTCAATCCTTCATAAGTTTGTTATTTTTGTAAAACATGATCCTGTCTAGTTCTTGCTAAAGTTGCTAAGCTAAAGTAATTATCTCATCCTAAGACCCACTTAGGTTTCCACAGGCTAGGATTGCTTTCATTACACTAATGTGACGTCCCGGTCAGCGGCCGCTAGACGCTGCCATGTAAGCTTTGCTTTTGAACACATGGGTGCGTTTACTCTGGCCGGCTCATCAGTACAACCGGTCGGGGGTTAAGTAATGTTTGGTTTTGGTTGGTTCCTGTCTGTAGTATGGAGGTATTTAAATTTCCCCTGTGCCCTGTCTGGTTGTCTGTCCACCCTCACTAATCCTTCACATTTATGTTTCTTTGTGTTTTGGCCCTCAAGCCTGTTTGAGTTTTGTGTGTTGTAAATAAAGTCAGTTTGCTGAAATGGAGTTTGCACCTCGTTACACCCGCGATACATGACAACTAACAGCATTTAGTTACACCTAGTCAGGCCCTGTTATGTATTTACTGGCCTCCTTATAACTCAGTTTAGGCAGTTAACTCATGAGTCATAAGTACAAAAATAACAAACAAAAATACAGAAAAATGTACTTTAGCCATTAGCATTCAACTGGGCACCAGCTTGCCAGAAGTGGCGAATAAATCAGGAAGCAACATTTTATTTTTGACAATTTTCACATTTTTTTCTGTAGTGAGACTGTAATGACATCAAAAATGATCTGCTGTGTATAATAGAGGACTCACCAGTAATGTGACAACTTTCACAGTCACTCCTTGCATACCGCTCTCCACACGGTTCTCCTTCAGGCTGCCATTCATACCACGGATAGAATCCCAAGTTGCCAACTGAGAAAGAGAGAGAAAACAACAAAATTAGTCTCGCATACACTCTCTTTTCTATGGAAGTGGTCACACCAACATGACATGGTCGCCTTGGCAACGGCCACGGCTGCGTGCTTGATGGCTACTACACATGGATTTAATCCCCGTCAAATGCGCTTTCCGCACTTGCTCTTTCCTTCTGCATTTTAATTGGTAGTTGTTTTCAACCTTCGATCCTCGACAATAAAACTGTAAAATTCATTTCCAGCTTTTAATCATGCAGTGGTCTTTGCATTCATCCTGGTTTTCCAGGGCTTTGTGTGCTTTGTGGAATTGAAGTAAGCTTAAATTCATTATTTTGTATTGCCTGTTATCCTTTTAGTATGAAAATTATACTTATTCATGGATTTACATTTGTCCATGATGAAGCAAATTGGCTCCTTGAGCTCTTTTGTGCTGCAGGCAGCATCCTTTTTAATTCAGATCTTGACTTCTCATTTTCATTTAGCACCTGACCCATCACATCCAACCTCTCAGAATCTCTAGTGATCCAGGCTTCTCAAAATCCACAACTGGTAGGTTTATGGTTGGCCTTGATAGAATTATTCAGCACATGTAGTGTGATATAGTTAAGAAAACATTCAGCTCTGCAGTCCAGTGGTAAAAAAAAAAAAACATGTTCGAGGCTGTTATATTTTGGAAAACTAAACGCATATGGGGAATTTTTCCTTTATTTTTCATGAGGGTGGAAAGTAGACAACCTTATACAATCCAGTGTTTCGAGGGCCATATGTACCTGTTTTGGAAATAATCCCATGGGCTTTAGGATCCCAGGACCTTATAGTTCCGAGGCCTTATATTCCAAAAACCTTGTATTCTCAAAGCCTTTATGTTCTTAATGCCTTATATTTCCAGGGCCTTAAATTCCTAAAGCTTTGTATTGCTCATAGACATTAACTCTATTAGTGGCAGACCTATTTTTTTACCTGTACGGCTGGGTCCGTAGGGCTAAGCTCTCCGTCTCCATCATATAAAATGTTTGCCATCCAAATAAAAAGACACTTGGAGCATTTGGAGCTTGTAACATAAACATACACAGCTTAAAATTGCCTTCAATAGTCTCCAGTAGTGATTTGAACATGTTCTGTTCATACCTTAGCTGAAAACGTGCCCTGCTGCTGTGAGATCCAGTCATAAAGTAAAGCTACACATCCACATTTCATTGTTTAGGTGTGACCAGTAGCAAGAGAGGTCATGGTATTGGGATGGGCCTCTCAAATGACAATCCACGCTATTGATAGGCCTCCCATCACTATACTTTGCCCTCCCTACACTACGAGCAGCCACCACTGACTCTTAAACAACTTACACAAAGCAGGGCAAACCTCAGCAATGGGCCCACCAAGTGAGGACCTAAGGAAAGCGGAATAACAGCTGCATGCAATAATCAGATGCTCAAACAATGCTGAAAGAACATACACATGAAACAGGAAAACAGGGAGGAAAATGTATTACTTGTTGAAAACAAATCTTAATGTATTCCTACCGGACAGCATATTTAATATTTATTTTTTAATATTTTATCTCCCTCGTTATTGCCTACCATCCTGCTGTGCCTCTCCACTGTGCTTATTGTTTTTATTTTATATTTTCCGACTGAATGTAGAGTACAACCTGTTTTGATTCATTTTACTAAGCCAGGAGAACATACTGGGCATCCAGTTCAGCCAGCCCTTGTTATTTCTTGAACATAATGGTGTATGTGGGTTATGACACTGCCACAGACGTATGACCCGAGTCCTCTGAGTCCACCCAGCAAGCTGACATATCTTATTAGTCTTTATTTTGCTACAAAATCCTGTTCTCTACTCCCTTCTTCTTGCAGTGCCAGCTTAATCAGTCAGAGCAGGTGAAGCTACTGTGCTTTAATGTTCAATCTTTCCATTGTAAGTGTGCAGTTAAATTCTTAGGCAGAGCAGACACATATAAGACAGAAGATTGATGTCCGTTAGATATGTTCTAACAATAAACCAAAAACAGCCATACTTAAAGGCAGAATAGAAGATTGTGTGTGTGTGTGTGTGTGTGTGTGTGTGTGTGTGTGTTGGTCAGCCTGATCTATGAGTCATGAGATCTATGAGAACTGTTCATTCCTGTACAGTTATATATATATATTCCTGTAGAGTCATAGGCAACTTTTTTCCACTGCAGAAAACAGAATCTTACAAACTTAATACTTCAATAATTTATACTGGATTAGTTTTACCAGAAGAAGTAAGAGATCTGACTGGCCAATTTGAATGGCATGGATCAAAACATCACATTCTTGAGAATCAGTGTTAATTTAAATGCACACATCAATGTTTTCCTGTAATTACGGAAACGAGTTTCTAGTGAAGGGCCAAGAAAAGCAGAATTACAGCTGCCTGCAATAATCGGATGCTACCTGACCAAGCCCTACAAAAACTCAGTAAATACATGGAAATGACATATAAATGCTTATATTAGGAAAGAGTGTTACAGTTGCCAAAAATGCAGCATTTTCCCCTATACACTATATGTAAGATACTATGAAAAAGTTTACAAAGTTTGAATAGAGTGCTGGTTAGTGTATTAGAGAGGGCTCTCAAAACTTGCATTTCTTTTTCAAGAAAAACAGAATATCTGGATTAAAATAATGGTCATAAAATGTCCCTTGCAAAAATAGAACAGTGGTAGTACTACAAGACATATTGCTATACAATACTTCAATAATGATCTATAATGTTTTCACCTAATCTCTGTAGTAGTATATAACATGAAGTATCCTTTATCCTTTAAGAAACTAGGGCAGTTACTGCAAACCCCTATTTGTACTGGATTTGTTTCACCAGAAGTCATCCAGTAATGTCATTTGTAAACGATTAGACTGATTAGAATGGTATGGATCAAAACATCACATTCTTGAGAATCAGCGTTAATTTAAATGCACACATCAATGTTTTCCTGTAATTATGAAAACGAGTTTCTGTGAATGCCAGACAGAATAGGATTAGGCTCCTAAAGTGGACTCATTCAAGACTAATAACGTGAACTAATTCAATTGAGCACCCAACAAGATATTTCATGTTTCTTCTTCTGCAAATTAGCCCATCACCAGTCTTTGTAGAGTAGTCCAGTTTTAAACAGGAACTGTGCCAGGTCAAGATGTTTTCCAATGGCCTTGGTCCGTTATCAGGTTCTTTTATTGCATTACTATGTGGTCGATTTGAAATGGGCTACTATTACTGCGGGAGCTTCGAGTGCAGCCAATTTTAGTTGTTTTTTCATCCCTGGAATTTTTACTTTGTAGGACTGCAGACCTTCCTGATTTGCACAGGATGATAATCACAGAAAATCACTCAACTAAAATGAATGCAGCCAGAAACCTATAAAAATTCATACATCCTTTATATGAGTTTATTTTAACGTTGATACCTTAATACTTCTATTTTTCCATTTTCTATTTACTGGTGCACTGAACAGAATAGAAGTTTTAGAGCTTTTGAGTGATTCGGACCGCATGGATTAGTCAGCATGCATTTGTTTTAGTCCCTTTTACTTAAAACCACAGAAAAAGAGAGATGAGACGAGAAAGGAGAACAAAGAAATATAAAGAACAGCAGCATGAAAGAAACAAAGAAAGAGGAAGACATAGAAGCTACTGATTTTGCTTCAGGATTGCTGCGAGGCTTATAATGGAACCGGGCATTGAAGAGGCTGAAATGTCTACATATGAAATGTTCTCATCTGAGCCCTGTGTGCCAGAACGTTTGTGTTTGTGTGTTAAAGAAAGATTGTGCCTTTTGATCCTGTATTGAGTCTAACTGAAAGGAACTCATTAGTGCTCATTAGCTTACACTAACCACTGGTTTTGTAAGTGATATAATGGCTCTTCTTTGAACCAACAGAAGGTTCTTATTAATTGTAGCTTCTCAAATTGATAGAGGAAGAAACTCAAACAAACAAACAAGTGTCTCAACACAATTGTGCAGCATTTCAGGTGCAACTTCTATTAAAACTATTCTGAACACAAAGAGTAGTCACATATTTAAGCCACTGAACATGGAAGAGAGTGCATTACCATTAGGGCCCGATACTTTGTTAAAATACTCATACTCGTACTTGTATTCGGAATCTGTAGAAGAGAAAATAAAACCTGTCCCCAAATTACTTGCACTTGCATGGACACCATTCTAAGAAATATCGGTATCGGTACTCGATATCGGCAAGTACACAAATAAAAATACTCATATCGGTTTGTAAAAAAGTGGTATCAGGACAACCCTAATTACCATAGACTATGCTTTGGTCACTGGCAAGACAGCTGCCACCCAAAATCATCATAGCTGTGATGTTCTTGGCAATAACTTTAAAATGATGGAAATATAAAAAGTAACTAATGGAAAAATGGGACTTTATAACAAGCATGCATTAATATCAGCAATTTCTTCAATCGGTAACGCGTACATTAACAGTATCAAGACCTGAATGACGTTTGGTTCCAGCCAGTCTGTAATTGCACAGTCCATCTTTTGCAGAATTGTATTTGACATAAGCCTGCTGTCACATACTTCTTCAGAATGAGACCAAATGGAACTCAATGGAATCTTTATTTTGAAAAAAATGAAGTGCTGTTTTGCTACATTCAACACATTTAGAGCCCGCATCAGCCCCTACCCCTCCTGTGAAGTGGGCGTAGCAGCTGGCTTAGACTTGTCTTTGTCTTTTATTGTTTATGGACTTTATGTCAGTGCCGCTTTAACCATCAAAAAGAGCCGTTTTAACAGCATATGGTTCTAAAGTCGTTAGAGTAGATACACCACCGAGCTAAAACTACAAAGGTTTTCCCCTCGCTGTGTGTGTGACTGGATTCTCTTCCCGTCTCAGGTTAAAGCACAGACACCATTATTTCTAAACGTCAACTTCTTCAGAGGATAAACAGACCTTTTTAATGCTCTCACCTGTTTTCGGCAGCCTAACTGTTCTCCTCCATCTTCCGTTACTGCCAGCCTTTTACGCTCTGCTCTGCTTTTTTTTACGCACCCATTTTATGACAAATCCCGCCTCTTACGACTGCGATTGGCTAATAGTATGGCAACTTCTGTGCTTGGATTGGCTAATTGTATATACCACAGCGGATAACCAAATATCCAAAACCCATAATTTCATTATATCACACGAATCACACGCTGTGATTTACTGGCAGGCTTGCGGGCCATAAAAAATTCAAAAGGGCTGTATCCGGCCCGCAGGTCGCTAGTTGAATAGACCTGCAAGAATTCTTTAAAATTGGAGGAATTCCCTTGGATTTAGCCCAAATCATCCACTATCTTCTATAAAATAAAATAAAGAAGAGATTTGCAATCAATCAAACTTGATCCACCTGGTGAAGATTCATGTTATCATGAAATCCAAAACGACTGTTTATAATCAAGTTGCCATTACTCAAAACCAAGTCAGACACCAAATATTTCCTCGCTTAGTTTCAGTGATTCTTTAGTGGAACACTATAGATGTGTGAAATCTTTTATATGACTGATAAGAAACTCATGTTGAAGAACTGTATTATTTTACATTTACGGCATTTATCAGACGCTTTTATCCAAAGCGACTTTCATTTCCTAACTACAGGGGAGCAACTAACCCTGGAGCAACTTGGGGGTTAAGGGTCTTGCTCAGGGACCCAGTGGTGGTGCTGAAGGTAGGATTCGAACCCATGACCTTTTGGTCCAGAAGCAAGTATCCTACCCACTGAGCTACTTCCTGTTTGATCTGTGTTACCAGACATAGTCAATCATGTCTTATTTGCTCAGATAAAACCCTAATTTTTTTTTACATTTATCTATCCAGCAGTGCATTTTGGATCACTGAATGAGTTGCTAACACAAGAATCATGTCCACAGAGTGAACACAGATTCCATTTGGGAACCTTTTCTTGGGGTGGAAACCCACTGGGGTGGTGGTGGCCTAGTGGGCCTACTTGCCTTTGGACCAAGAGGTCATGGGTTCGAATCCTACCTTCAGCACATCACCACTGGATTCCTGAGCAAGACCCTTAACCCCAAGTTGCTCCAGGAAGACTGTCCTCTGTAGTTAGGGAATGGAAGTCGTTTCGCATAAAAGCAAGTTAGGATGGAGGTCCGTTCCTTCAACAGTGATATAACCCGAACTTTGGCGTAAGTTAATAACCTGTCCTAACACAGTTCTATAAACCTATATCTATAAACCTATAAACATGCTAAGAAAAATGACAAAAAGTTAATAGAAGCCATGATAAAGGCCAAAAGATAAAGGGAACACAAATGGAACACTTGCACTTAGATAAGTGTATTCCCTCACTCTTATGGCGCGTTACTGCATATTCTGCGTATTCTTCCGCTGTGTGCCACTGAACTAGCTCGACTACGTGAGAGCCATACACTCAAAACATCGTATATCAAGACCCTCTTAACTCGAGGATCCCTTGTATGTATTTGATGCATCATTTTGTACTCCGTATAACGTGGAGCTACACCATCTCCTCTCGCTGTATAGCAGAGATGATAATAAAGTTCACTTTGACTTTGAAAAAAGATAGTTGTCTTATTATTAACTTTTGGAGGAATTCCAACCTAAATTGTTTCCTGAGTTTCCTTTGTATATAATAAGGGAGCAGTTGCTGTCACACACGCCCGTCACGTGACATGCAAGAGGCACTGGAAATGAGGCGTGTCACATTGTATATAAGCCAAGGAACGGAGGTAAACATTGCTCAGTCATTGAGTTATTCATGTCATCCCAGACCGTGTATCTTCAGGACTGTGACTACTCACGTTTCATGCCTTTTCCAGTATGCAAATGAGAGCATGGATTCCAGTGGGATTGGGTTTATCCTACAAGCCACACAGGTTTATTGTTCTGGTTTCATTCATTCTGTGACAGTTGCTATGTCTTTGCTCGTGCAGTTGCTCGCATCCTTCTTACTGGTCCAATGAATTCCAGCTATGTTAGAATGCATTAATGTTGTAGGAACATATCAGCGTCGTATGTCTAGTCAGGAGCCATCACCAGTAACACTGACCTTTGACTGTGAATCCATTTGTTGCCATAAAGGGTCATAAATCTAGTCAAGAGGTCTTGCTCTTCATGAACTTTATCAGTCCATGAGTGTACACATTGCAGTCAAGCTCAGTTAGGATGCCAATTGGTGTTTGATTTCCTGCAAGCTGCTAATCACCAATGTCAAACCCCCCCCCCCCTCTCTCTCTCCCTCTCTCCCTTTCTCTCTTTTTCTCTCTCTCTCTTTCTCTCTCTCTCTCCCTTTCTCTCTTTCTCTCTCTCTCCCTTTCTCTCTTTTTCTCTCTCGCTCGCTTTCTCTCTTTCTCTTTCTCTTTCTCTCTCTCTTTCTCTCTCTATCTCTCTCTCTCTCTCTCTCTCTCTCTCTCTCTCTCTCTCTCTCTCTCTCTCTCTCTCTCTCTCTCT
>JBBPCY010010639.1:0-15565 GCA_037974405.1 Brachyalestes nurse
ACAGAAAGAGAACACCTCAAAGAACAAAAATAGAACACCCCAAAGAACAGAAAGAGAACACCTCAAAGAACAGAAAGAGAACACCACAAAGAACAGAAAGAGAACACCACAAAGAACAAAAACAGAACACCACAGAGAACAGAAACAGAACACCACAGAGAACAAAAACAGAACACGACAAGACCACACAAGTGTATGCAGGACAGGACTAGTGCAAAAAAAGGAAAAAAACAAGAGCAACAGAACAGTCATTTACAGGACAGGACAACATACAGAGCAGTTGACGGGAGCAGTAATAGTACTAGTGTGAGTGTGTGTATTGTGCCATACAGTGTTGTACAGTCCGCTACAGCAGTACAATTTGATTCACTTATGTGCACCATTCAATTCACTTTAATAGTACAATTTAACTCAGTTGATTTACAAAAACAATTTGATTGTATATGATATAGTGGTGTCTTCATTCAGTACATTTTTTGATCCAAGAAAAATGAGGAGTGACGGAAAATGTGCCTTGAAAATGTGCACTTATAATCAGAGCATTATTATACCCAGCATTTCTGTATATAGCGTGGTGATCTTTTTTTTATATTGAGCTTTATTTTTTTTAGATTTTAGACATTAATATTGTATTTTATAATGTTTGCTGTCATCACGTAAGCAAAGGATTGCATGGTGTCACTCAAATGGCATTACCAGGGCCAGAGAGATATTGCAGTTTTGGGCACCCAGTTATCTCAGACATTCATCTTTTTCTTTAAAATTTGGTCTCTGAAGTAAGAAGGAAAAAAAACTTCAAACCACTGGATTAGGAGTTTTTCTTATTGGGAAAAAAATCAGTTGAGAATCATGTGACCACAGTGTGCCAGGAGTCTGACGGAATCGGAGGCTGGTCATGCCTCCTCAGGCAGCGGCGTAAACTCAGCCATCGGAATTTTAAGCCAGCACAGCCAGACCTCACCTTTACACTGGAGGTTTTTTGGCTTGGAGACGTGGCTGCCTCTGTAAGCTGGAGGGAGATTCAGTCGCAGGTTGAGGAGTCCATCTTATCTGAACTGGACAAAGTTTTGGAGTTTATGGGGGTAGGTGGGAAGACCTACAGGGATGAAGTGAGGCTAGATGAAGACGTCATGCTGCGACAGGTAGGCGGCCCTTTTGTCATGTGCTTATGGGATTTTAGGCTGTTCTGTTGTGGTCTTTGGGGTTTTTTTTGCTCTGAATTACTGCATATCTTGTGTGTAATCAGTTTGTTATGCCATGAATGCAGGCATTACTACTAGATCAGTATTGGACAGTTTTGAATGAGTTTTATACGTAATCTTTTTGATATATTTGAGTTTAAAGGGAGTAAATATTTGTACAGTTCTCAGAGCACAATGAAGTTAGACTACATTTTATTGGCTGAAAAGGGAGTGTGTGTTTTTGAAAGAATTATTGGAATGTGCTTCTGAATAGGAGTGTGGCCTCGAGGCAATGAATGATGTTTTCAGTCTGTCCTTTTATTTGCACCTGAGGACACCTGGCTGTCTAGTAAAAGACATTTAGTTAGTCTGGTGTCTGCGAGTGGACAATATGAGAAAATAAATAGGCTTAAAGATCTCCTCATAACATACACGTGTCATGGTATTTCACTTCTGAGGTTTGAGCTCAAGGTGGGACAGCAGACTGCGGTGCCACCTTTTATAAAAAGGCTACATAAACAATATGGTGATTTGTTTCTCAAACAAAAAATCAGAAATCAACAATTTAATTAGTAAGAAGAATACCCTAATGGCATAATGGGATGACATTCATTTATTTCTTACTATGTGGTTTCTGCAGTTTGTTGTTGTTGTTGTTGTTTACAGGTTATATAATATGATTAAGAGCGTGTTCACACTAGTGCACTTGGCAAGCTGTTTTTATTTGTCATGATTTAGATCCACAATCACTAATCACTCATCCATAACAGCTTTCACTAAAGGTCAAGCCTCGCTTTTGAATTGACTGGCCAGAACAGAAAATCCCTTGTGAAGTACTGGCTGGCTCAAACTGAACTTTTTAAACTTGAGGTGCACGGACACAGAGCACATAAAAGCCAAGGCGTCCAGTGGGCATCACATATCTTTTCCAGTAAATCAGTAAGAGAAAGGTGGCTGGTCTTCATGATGAAGTTGTTTAGAGCTGTAAAAGTACTAAGAAGTTGAGACCATCATTTATGGCTGTAATATTCCTAAGTATCCCCCCTATTGGAGGCACGTCTCCACCAGTTTTGTTCCACAGGTTCTAACCAGAGCTGCATGATGTGGACAAAATATCAGTATTGCGATTTTACTGCTAAGTATTGTGATAGCGATGAATTTCAAGATATTAAAGATTCAGAAAATCATCACTTTTCTGGAATTGAAAAAGGTTTGAAGTCTGCAAATATTGTTTCGAATAGGATATTTACTCCCCCGATCCATACAGATTAGCACACGCTACATTGCAGCTCTAGTTCTGAGCCCAGAGTTTCACCTTCTCCTTTAAGACCTGTTGATGAACTCATTCCATCATGCTCACTAGAAATGTGCATCTAATTAGTGTCACACCACACATTGCATGCCGCATCCCAGAAACCCACTCATGCGACTACATTCAGATGGATTCTGGCTAAGCGCTTTGCTAATGTAGCTGAGAAGAGAAGCAGGCCAGACTCTGAATAATGCCTGATTTGATGGTCATGAAATTGAATTGGGCTTGTTAAAACAAACATATGAGCTTCCATTCCTCTGTGATGGAAGATAGAAATAGGAGGCTGTAGAAAGATTTGATTTTGGGTTTTAGTTGGGGTTTAAGTAAAGGGAGACTATTGATTAGCAAAGGAATGCAAATCTTCAATGACATTTTGGTGGGAAAGAGAATGTTAAAGTAATATTTCGACCAAAAAAAAAACAAACTAAAAGAAAGCTTGTAGCAATTAATTATCATGATCTCATTTGCCTGATGGTGATTGGTTCTGGTTTGATGTCATTGTTTTTGGAGATATTAAGCTTTTTCAGGGTGGCGTTATGGAAATTTGAACTCTTGACCTAAAGTCAACTCCCTGTTTTGCTGGAAGTTTTCATTTTCAGATGTGTATATTTAATATAATGTTCATCTTACCTGCTGGTATTTGGCCTCAGATGTTTTAAAATGTATCTGTTCCTATTTTCCTAAAAAGCAATCATGGTAACTCATATATAGAGTTTTCAGTATGATGCTTCCCCTACCTGAGAAAATTATTTTGGGAAAACCAGCCCTGAGCAACTGGAGTAAAAAGCATCTCTATGATTCAGAGTGTGTGTTGTTTGTTTGTTGCTTTTTGTTGCTATTCAGAGCCCAGCAGAAGTCAAAGTAGCGTTACCTCACAGACCTTTTGCGAGTCTCATCATGTTTAGTTGCATAACCCTTTTCTGAACACCTGCTTTCTTTTTTTAAAGCACCTGCCAGGCTTTGGTGCCACACCTGGACTTCCGTCAAAGTTAGAGCTTGATGGAATTGTCTAAACTTAATAGGCCTGAAATCTTTTTTCATACTTAATAATACTTGTTACACCATTTCTTAGTAAGGTTCTCCCACCTTAGAACCCGAGCAGCACGGATCTATGCCAGAAGCCCAACAAACGGTAAATTGTCGTAATACGGCAAAACAGCTGAGCTTTGTTTGGTGTTCCTATGTTACATAGAACCAAAGTTATTGTAATTTAAAAAACACGTAGGAGTAATAATAATAACCACTACTGGGATTTTAAAAGTGCACAAATGCCCTTGAAGAACGCCCAGATTTCTTTTATTTTAGGTCTTAGAAACAAAAAGAAAAAACATGGGAGAACTTTACGAATAGTCTCCACCCATGTTGCGGCGCGTCAAGCAAAAGAGCAGCAAATAGCGAGAGTGTAGGAGAGTAAACACCACTTTTATTTGTTGAGTCGGATTTTACTAATTCATTCTGAGTGTAAAGTGTTCATTTGTCGCATGTGGAAACAGTGTGAACCGTGTAAATTCTTCCTGTTCAGGGGATGGTACATTGCTCAAGGGTACCTCAGTGGTGCCACTGGCTACCCTGTTATTTGAACACGCTACCTTCTGACTCCCTAAACACTAGGCAACCACGTTTAATCGTTACAGGTTTTGCCAGCATTTTGCCAGCATTTAAGCTTAAGTGTGTTCAATTTGTTATAAATAGCTACTGGTCTTTGTTTTTGTTTATGTGAAGTTGGCTGTTATTGTCAGTAGGATAACTTAACAGATGCTATCACCAGAAATGGGGTCTTCACTCACTTGAGTGGAGTTGGGCACTGTGGGACAGAATTTATTCAGGCTCAACCGATAAAGTGAGATCTGATTAAAGCTCTGGTCAGCAGGCGGTATGGTGGATTTCTGCCATGGTGAAGTTTTGGGTGAAGTAAGCTGGAGCTAATTTGGTGTTTTGACTCTACAGCTTGAGGATCTTTTTATTTATTTATTTTTTGCACCTTGCTGTGTGTTTGATGACCATGCAAACAGAATGTGCCCTAATTGTATAAATTTAGAGCACTGAATGACTTCTTTACCCCCTACACTCGACAGAATCCACACGCAGCCTTCCCTGACTAGGCTTTTTCTGGCGCAACCTTGACATTGTCCTAATTATTTGTCTTATTTTTAGAATGCGGAATGATCTGTATTTCCCCCCTCGCTCACCGCTGCCTCTCCTAAGTGGGCTTTATCTTGACAGCTCTATTTCAGGGGTAGACGTGACAGAACTAATCGTTCCTTCTGTGCCTTGTAGTTAAAAAGCTGAAGGTTTGGGTGGTGTGTGTAAAGCGCGGCGGCCTCGGCGGAGCTATATTTAGCCACTGTTTGGATGTGCGATGGCAGGGACAGCATTGTGTAGTAATAAGGAAATCCACCTGACTGCTGCAGATAAGATAATGCTATCGAACTCCTGTTTAGCTTCCACCTCAGTCCCTTCAGCCTACTGTTTGTGCGTGTTTGTGCGTGTGTGTGTGTGTGTGTGTGTTAATGTTAATCCTACTGTAACACTGTATTTCTTAATAACAAACCTTAAAATTAGCTTACAATAAAAAAATAAATAAAAAAAATGACAAATATTCACTTTTTATATCTCAACTACCAGCAATGTAAGGCTGAACATCTAAGAGAAAGTGCTTCACAAGTTTTTATGGTTTGTTTACAACCAGATTGGCCAATAAGTCTGTTCTTATGACCCTTTTTTGAATATCAGATGTTCACACTTTATGGGTTAAATAAGCACTTTAAATCACCAGCACATTTCTAGCACATTTCTAGTTACTCATTAATAGGACAAACTACCATTTTAACTTAAAGTCTACACTTGAGTATGTTCAAGCTTGAGTAGCTAGAAAAGCAGTGAAACGTTTGTAAATCCTTGAGGGTTAGAGTGATCGATCTCAAAATGACTTGGACGTATTAAGGATAGGTTCTCAGTAGTACTTTTACTCGACTATTACTAGGTCTCCTCTCCATCCTGCCAATCGGACCACTGATCTGGGATCAGCCTTTACTGAGTCATTGCTAATCGCACAGCACCAGAGAACACTAATGACTCCTGTAACACTGCTACATTTTCTCTCTCCCCTCCAGCAGTTTTGTGATCTCCTTCCCTTCTTTCTTTTCTTCTGTTGTTGTGCATAGCAGCAGTAATTAGCAGAGAGTCTGGAACGCTTTAAAGGCGATTAGCCTAAGAGGAGAGGTCAGCTGACCCTTTAAAGTGGGGGGGTGGAGTGACTGTGCTCATGTGACCTGATCACACTGCTCTTATATAGAAACGCATCACATTACCGAGCCTGAACACACACTCAGAACGAGTACCGTTATCTGTTGCCCTTTCATATTAAAACCTGTTTTTGTTATTTCATTTTACAGCAAGCTCATACACTGTGTGAATATATCATCCTAAACAAACCAGTAAAAATGTTTCACAAGTACGTTACGTTAAGATGTATGTGTATACAGAGCAATTCAAAAATTATTATAAAAAGAATTGTATTTAAAACCTTTACATTAGACCACAAGCACTTTTTACAGACAATACAAATCTTTATTATTAAATGCTTTCTTGATTGTTCGCATTTATTCTAATGTTAACTTGTGCATTTGATAGCAGAAAGTCCTACTTCTCAGGAAAATGGCTTTAAATAGTTTACACAGGAGCCTAAGACTTGCACAGTCCTGTATATATGTAAAACATTAAAGTTAAGAATGTTGGTTTTCCCCCCTTCTTTTATTCCCACTTCAAAGATATGAAATATTCTGACGACCGTGATTCTAACCATTTTAACAAAGTGAGTCACCACAGTCTGTCAGATCCTCTTAGCGGTGTTTACGGGAAAGTTCAGTCAGTGTGGGACTGAGGCAGCAGTCGGGGAGTTGGAGGTGAGAGGGATGAACCCTGATAAGACTGCTGATCAGAGAATGCATCATCAGCCTGATTGTTCCTTTCTTTGGATTGTATTCTCTGTGTGTCTGTCTGTGTGCGTGAATGTGTGCGTACAAGTGTGTGAGAGAAAGAGAGAGAGAGAAAGAGAAAGAGAGAGACAGACAGGGAGAGAGACAGGGAGAGAGAGAGGGACAGAAACAACCAGTGCTTGTCTGAGAAAGTCACGACCTGAGCATGTGACCCAAAGGCCTAGAATCAACCAAAGACACTAACTGAATTTATGAATAGTGTGAGCAAACAGTACTGAGACTTATGGGGCTTCTTTCTGTAGAGAGTGAAGACTAAAAGGCTGCAATCAATGAAAAATATGAGGAAACAACCTGTTAATTCCAAGGTGACCATCAAACTTCAGGGGAAGCACCGAACCCGTTATACAAGATCCCACTTCTGCCTATTCTGAGATGTTCCTCTTTCACTTTGGTCAAAGCACACCGCACTGTGTTAAACTGGAACAAGCACTGTGAACGTTTACATGCACCTGCGGCCTAATCCATAAATGGACACATTCTCAGAAAATAAAGGTGCAAAAAAAAGGTTTTTGTGAAGAATAGCCAGTAATAATATAGAAACGTAGTTCCAAAAAATAAAGTAATGAGTAATGACTAAATACTAGGTCTTTTATTAATGAATGGGTTCTTTCTAATTAGTGAATTGTTCTTTAAGGAACCAGAAAGGACGTTTTTTGAAAGACTTTATCGGTTGACACTTTTAGTATGTGAGTTTTTTTGTTGTTTTTTTTTTTCTCCAGTGATGGCTTTCATTAGCGATAATTTTGGTTTACAGGCTGGTTCCAATAATATAGCACTAAATTTGAGAAGCTCCAGTACACACAATTATCCCTGGCCCTCGGCCTTGGTTGTTTAATGGCTTTATCTAGCAGATCCAACAGGTCTCAGGCGAAGAGTAAAACGCTTGGTCGCTCTCCCATGTTCGTTAGATGAATCAGCCGCGCCATCAAAGTGACGGAGGAAACGTCACAGTCATTAACATGGACATCAACCAGCTATGAGATTAGTGTGCACCAACTGGATGCCGGTTAATAAAAGCAAGCTAATTAACTGGGCTGTCTGCTGCCATACTTCATTTCCAAATAACCTTCAGGGTCTTCAGATCCTTCTCTTCTGCCTAAATCTTTCATCCAGTGCACCTGGGTTCTCTTTTTTTCTTTTTTTTTGCTTCTTGAGAGCTAAAGAAGGAATGGGGAAGATAGGGTACAGGTTTCTACTTTGAGTAGAAATAATACTGTTCTGTGTGTATAGTGTTTAAACTGGAATGCTCACACATGAAATATACACTATATTGACAAAGGTATTGGGATACACTTGTTTTTCAGGATTTAGGCTAGGCCTCTTACTTCCAGTGAAGGAGAATCTTAATACTTCATTTTGGACACAGTTTGGGGAAGAACCTTTTCTATTCCAGCATGACTGTGTCCCAGTGCACAAAGTGTGGAAGAATGTGACCGGCCCACAAGAGCCCTGACCTCAACCCCATTTGGGGACCACAACACCTTTGGGGTGAACCAGAACGGAGTGTCTGACCTCATAACTGCTCTACAGAATGAATGGACACAAATTCCTTGCAGATTCCCCCAAGAAGAGTGGAAGCTGTTATATCTGCAGAGTGGGGACCAACTCCATATTAAAGTATGTATCTGAATGCAGTGCCTGAAGTCCCTGTCGGTGTAATGGTCAGGCGTCCCAATACTTTTGTCCTTATAGTGTGTCTAGATCACCCCAGACCTGAACAAGCCAGACAATAACATTCTTTTTTATTTTAAGAACAACTTGACTGTGTAAGATATAATTCCTTCCTTTTTTTCTCTTGGAAATGTGAAGTGGCGAAAGGTTCCAGTCCTTTTGTGTAGAGTCGTTTTATTCCTTGGGATTCTTGTGACTTCTAATGGTTCTGTTTTATGGTTCTCAAACACCTTTTTTTCTCTCCATTGATATTTATAACGCCACAGAGCCCATAAATGTTCATTCCTTTGCTTCTCTCTCTCCTCCCTCTCTCAGTTTTTGGATTGCTCGAACACGTCCAGCACTGTTTGCGGGGGTAAAACCTACCATCTGAAACCTACTGCCAGACCTTACCTGATCAATCAAGCTCTTACATGGCATGCCGAGACTTAACAATACAGTGGTCTGCCAATATACTTGTAAGAACAGTGCTGTTGGTTGTTGATGTGAGTTTTGTTGGATAGGAAGGTAAAGAGGGAGAGTGAAAACTGCACAAGGTAACGATGAAAAGAAAAGAAGGAAAGAGGGAGTGGAAGAAAAAAAAACATTGTTGTTGCTGCCAGACTGGTTTTGTGCCTTTGTGCCTCCAAAGCGCTTGGCAAAGCTACCCTGGAGCCCAAGAGAACAAAAGGCAAGGGCACATTTGATTTATTAAGATGGTGCATAAATCCAGACCTGTGGTTTCTAGAAGAAACCTTTGTCCACTGCTCTACTTTGCCTGTGGAGAATATTAATAACCTCAAGATTATTAATAGGACTAGGTGCTTAGGTCCTATGCTGAACTCTCTGTGGAGAACGCAGAGAGATTCAATTTGGTTCAAACGTGTGTTTATATAGTTCATCTTACAAAGACCCTTATCACAAAACAGGCCTCTAATGAGTCAGCAAAGCAAGGAACAACTCTTAGAGCAAGAGCAAGAAACCTTGAGAGGAACCGTGGCTCAAAAGAGGAACTCGTCCTTCTCTGGTGGGACGGTAGTCAGATTATGTGTGGGGTGAGTGTACCATTAACCACGAAACCGTTGGAAGATTCTTTAACATAAAAATGGATCGATAGTACTAGCAACAACACGTGTCTTTGAAATTTTCCTTTAAAATGCCCCTCACCTTCATCACATACATTAGAAACACACTCCACTTTTTACAAGTCAGCATTTTTGATCTGACCATGATGAATTGTGTAGTACCTTGGAATCAGCAGGACATTGCTACTTGCTCTAAATTTGGAGAGATAATCACGCTGTATTATTATTATTATTATTATTATTATTATTATTATTATTTGTTATTATTATTATATATTTTTATAGTTGGCGCCTCTTCTCCTTTTTTGAAACATGGGCAAGGTTCCACTGGCAAAAAATATTTATTTTATTTATTTATTTATTTTTTCGAATTTTGTGGTCGAGTCGCCTCTGTAATATGTGGGGAGAGAGAGAGAGATTGCGAGAGGAGATGGTCGAGTCGCCCTTAAAAATGTGTGTTGGAGAGAGAGTCTGTGATGGCAAATTTTCCTTTTTAACACAAACTTTTTTTTTGCCCATAAAACATTTTCTCACGGCAATGCATTTAGTTCAGCGTTGTGTTTGTTCAGCTGTGATAAAGAAATGTGAATATGAGAATAAAAGTGTAAAAACAAGTGCCAGGTCCATTCATAATCATCTGACACTCTTTAAAGTTTGACTGCATGGCTGCCTCCAGGTGCTCTCAGAAACTGGTCCAAGGTCGACTCTCTGACCTTCTCTTCTTAGCTGTCTTGTATTTTTGATTCACAAAACTGACCTGAGATCGTCAGCGAGGGACCCATCAGGACAGTAAACCCCTAAGGCCTGTCCTCAGTCATTAAATAGATCACAGATCAAGGCCAAAAATATAGGGCATTTCATAGTTGGAGTGCTGTTTAGGTACAGTTTGTACCCTGTTCCTCTTTAGGATGGGAAAGGAATCAGCACTTCAGCTCTGAGATGTCTGTTGTGTACCATTCTAGGACTCTAGAAACTCTTCTGTTTTCCCCACAGTATAAGCTCATTAACCCTCTAATGATTACTGAGTGTAGTAGTTTAAGGTCTAGCCTGTTTTCCAGCTAATCTGGCCCTGCCAATTTTAGTGCCTGCTCGGGCTGAACGGGAGTTGATCCTTTCTCGTATTAAAATTTGATGCAGGATTGCAATTCTCAAATCTCAAGCTGCAATTTTAATTATATCCTACATTATTTAACACTAAAAATAGCTTGTTTATTGTAAAGGTTGACGAGAAATTGCAGTATCTTTTGTACAAATTAATTATGACTCTTTTGAATATATACAATTACACAGACCTCATATGTGCCTGAGGGGGGAAATTCAAACATTTTCAAGAAAAATGTAGGACATGGACCCTTTAAGTGAAACCTGGCGGCTTACACTTCTGCACTGTTTGACGTCATGAAGCCGCTAGAGACATTAAGCGTTAAGTTAAAGCACGCAGAAGTATTGTCCCATATGCTCTAATTAACAGCCTTGAGGCATTTTGGGTGCTATTAGTCTGGAGGCTTCATCCTGACCATCAGGTCTTGAATCAGTGCGCCTAGTTTCTTCTATATTGGCTGCAATATCACACAGACTGACCCCAGATCAGAGGAGTGAATGGCTACGTAAGCAGGTAGCCTGCATGCTAATTTGTCCAGATGAAGCAGGACGCAGTTCAGCTGGAGCCTGCTCCATTGACCCACTTTAACACAGCTCCCAGGGGACCCTAAAGGATCTTGGGGAAGGGAGGGCAACACATTCGAAAAAAAAAAACCCCGAATAATTCATATGTTACATGCTAAGACAGGTAGACGTGCCTGGCTGTGTCCTTGTGATTTTTATTTGAAGTTAATATATCAGGTTTGTCTGGGGATAAGTTCTTGTTTTCCTAACATAAAAGGTGACTTTCGTTTCTTCTTGAGTCATTTCCACCCACGTATCGTCATAACAAGAATGGCTTTTAGGTACTTTTTCCATTCGTGTGATTTGTGTAGGTCGTATCAATGAAACGGAAAGGTAGGATGAATTATTTAGCATTTATATTAAGGTTCATGATCATTTTCTGGACTTGCCAGGTTGTTAGACAGGTTGTTTGTTACTGTGCCATTATGAGTTGCATATACAAATGAAGTGTGATGTGCTATCTTGTATTTTACCCTATTAAAATTAAAGCTGTCTGCATAAACACTCTTTTCCGTGTAAACGGAGGCATCTAAACTGCTAATGGCTGAATATTGAGATAAGTAAATATTCGTGGTTGTGACATCACAAGTAGTTTTGTGTGGTATGCTGGTTCATCCAGTGTACCGGTTCAAATGCACCTAAAGGCATGAGTTTTGTTTTTGGTGACATGAAAACACAATAGTTCCTCGATCACCTCCCAGTGAGTGGTTGGGCGGAGGCTTGTCTCCAGTTGTGTTTTTGTTTTTTTTTGTTTTTTTTTAAGGCAGCAGGAATGACCATTTTAGCATTTATCATCTCGAAATTCCGAATCACTATTTTGTGTGACTAAAATGATATTAAAATGCCATTTATGTTTCTATTTAATGTGGAAAGACACCTCAGAATAATAAGCCACTGTTTAACCTACATAAATAGGTTTATTTAAAATAATAAAGAATACATAACATCAAATTTGGCCTTTTGCGAAAGTTAATACGTTAATCTCAGAAATACTTTTTTTTATGGAATAGGACCATTACATGTAGAGCATGGGTAAAAAAAAAATGTTATTAACAATTAAGAAATTTGTTTTTCATGATACTGGTTACAGAAGTGAAAGCGGTCTGTCGATAAAAGGCATGCCAGAGCACCGTGGATTGAGCAGACAAAATAAAAAAAGCACGCAGAATTCCCATTGATTTACGGACACTGACGTAGAACTGATGTGAAGCCCCCGGGGGGGAAAGGCTCTGCTGCAGCTAGCCTGAAATAAACCATTAACACTGTATTGCTTTCTGTGAGACAGGTGGTTTGGAGATGGCTGCATGATTGGATAAACAGGGTGGTAATGCTCTTTTTTATGGCTTTATTGTGGACTGGGGTGGTGGAAAAGCTGAGCTGCGCCCTTTTACTGTACATTCCTCATGGAAGACCAGTGAGGAGCATGGAGTAAAGTGGCACGGTTGGATCAACTGTTGTATAACATTCAAATCACATTAGAGCAAAGCCAGCTAGGGCCGTCAGTACAGTGGGACAGAAAACATGCCTAACAACTCTGCAAGTGTCTTCACATGATGCAGATTACAAGGCTGGCAGGGGGTTTGGAGTTTAGTATATGATTAGGTGATGGTCACCAACAGCAAGTCACTTTACACCTTAGAAGTGTAAATAATTATGTATTCCTACACGGAGTTGAAAAGGGTCTTTTAGAGCAGTGCCATGGACGAACCCTTCATGGGATGGTTCTTCAGAGAAACTTTATTGTAATTGAGAAATTTGAGTATAAGGAAGCTTATTTGAAGCCTAACCCGTAAGCAGCATGGATCCATACCGAAAGCGCAATAAATGGTAAATTGTCGTCATACGGCCAAACATTCCTTATATAAAAGTTCCTCCGGTTTGTGTTGATGCCGAAGACGTCATGCTGAGCTTTGTTTGGTGTTCCTGTGTCACGTAGTACTAAAGTTATTGTAATTTAAAAACATGCAATTATAACCACTACTAGGGTTTTAAAAGTGGCCTCACACTCAAATGACCGTAAATAACAAAAATGCCTACTTTTCTTTTACTGTTTTACATTGTTTATATTGACTGAAATCAGATTTTACTACTACACTTTGAGTTCTAAGGGTTAAGGAGCTTCTATATGATGCAAAGCCATGAGTACAAGCCAAGAACCATCCAGGAATCTGTGTTTTCAGAATCTGTGGTCACCTTTTGATGGTCTCATGTAGTTTATCTCCACATTGTCAACAAACTGTCTGGAGTGTTGGGGACCAGTACACTTTTCTGAGTTCTGGTCAGAGTTTGGGTTAGATTGAGTGCTGGGTTTGGTTAAATGTTGTGTTTAATAGACGTTTAGTGTTGTGAATGTTTCTGCCATTGTCATTCTGTATTAGATTAAAACGGTAATGCTTAAACATGCCATGCCATCCTAAGTGTACTGATCTCTAGGACTGGTCTGAGCTGATGTAGGCTGTGAACTGAATTTGTAATTAGCCTGAAATTTGCCAGGCAATGTGTTAATGAATGTGCAGTGGTTCAGATAGTAAGCGAGTGATGGGGCTTGGTGACACTGCCTTTTTTTTTTTTTGGTCTTGGGGGTTCACACTGCGTTGCTGGAACACTGCTTTTGGCTGCGTATCTCACTGTTGCTAAGCAACAGTAGCGTCGTAGCTGTCAGTCAGCTGTCGATATGCACAGAGAAGGCTGTCATTCACCCTCTCAGAAAGTGATCAGCTGTTGACTAGTTTTTTTTTAAGGCAGCAGGAGAGACCATTTTAGCATTTATCACTATTTTGCGTGATTAAAATGAGATTATGTTTATGTTTATGTTTCTTTTAAATGTGGAAAGACATCCCAGAATAATAAGTGTTTGACTGTTTAACCTACATAAATAGGTTTATTTAAAATAATCTGCATTTTGCAAAAAACAGTCCACAAAACACACAAGCCTCCTCCTGAAAAACTCAAAAATGTGTACAATCAGTGCTAAAGTGGTTTAAATCTCTGACCTTGAAAGGATTCTGATCTTTAGAAAAAGATCGAGTGCAATATGAGATCAGAACAGTATTTGTTAGTATTATGTTTAAAAACAGTTCACATTTGACAATAAAACGTTGGATATTGACGATTATTAAAACACTCTGGATTCCTGATTGTTCTTAGTGTTCTAAGATTTCAGTGTGATGAATCCCTACCTTCAGATTGATTCGTCACAATAAACGGATGCATTTTTATGCTCCAAATATTGCAGGGGAAGGGTTTTAAAATAAGATAAGATAAGATAAGACAAACCTTTATTAGTCCTACAAGTGGGAAATTTGCATTGCTACGGCAGAAAGTGGATGGAGTTCAAAGTTAAGAGCAGCAAAACAATAGATTCTCACCAATCATTATAAACAGCAACATGACATATTTAGTTAAAAGTCCTTTTAACCTGCTCTGGTGAAACAATACTGTGAACTAGACTGAGACGCCTATATAATGATAACCATGGAATATGGCCGCAGCGAGTTCTGACTTGGTTTATGAACTCCCGAATGCTGTTCATCTTCCGAACATAGCAGAATACAATGCTTGAGTTCACAATCCTGTGAACGCCATCTGGGAACCTGTTCGATGTTTTATGTGTTATGTAACACTAACACCATACGTCCCTGGGTACATGGACTATGAAGCTAAGAAATCTGAGCCTCACATAACATACTCATTATTTATTGAGTACTTTTGTATTTGTAGGCCTGCTTCCTTGGGATGTGGATACCTGAGAACATTGCATAGGGTTCTATCTTCCATGTTGGAGAACATTTATAACGTTCAGCCAGAGGTCAGTGGTCCTGGCAGGCAGGTGGACGAGCTGGATGGTTATGCAATCAGCACGTATACGCAGCATGGAGGATTAACCAGAGCTATTTGACTGATTAAAGTCAAATTGAACTCAAAAAGCGAGTGCTGGCGGCCTGCTTGAGCCAAACGTTTCCAGACGTGACTTTCCTGCACAAAGGGCACCGGGTCTTACCCAGAGCAGAGAATTCTTATCGTCTTATCGTGAATAAACGGGAAAGATTTACAACCTGCATGTTGATTACACTGATGTTAATATGTACAATAAATATTAGTGGAGTGCCTGAAATGTCACCAGCTGTGATCACCCAGATAACTGCTGTTCTACTGTGAAACACGGGCCTGTGTTTTTGTTTTATCTGATGTAAATGACATGGCCAAATGTTATGATACGATAAGGTGAAGAAGTGGCCCAGCTAGTAACACAAGACATGAGAGAGGCAGAAAGAGACAGCCCAACCAAAAATGAATGAGATGTACAAGGAGAAACTGCGATGTCGTAGGTCTGGAAATCAAAAGCTTCAGTAAAATTTGTAAAGATGATTAAAAAAAACACACAATATGGACAAAAGTTTTGGGACGCCTGACTATTACACCAACAGGAACTTTAATGACATTGCATTCAAATCCAAAGATTCCAAATCCAAGATGGAGTTGGTCGCCCTTTACAGCTATAACAGCTTCCAATCTTCTTGAAAGGCTTTCCACAAGATTTTGGTGTTTCTATGGGAAATTGTGCACATTCATTCTGTAGCATTTATGAGGTCAGACTCTGATGTTGGATGAGAAGGTCTGGATCACAATCTCCGTTCCAGTTCATCCCAAAGGTGCTGGATGGGGTTGAGGTCA
>JBBPCY010010666.1:0-15564 GCA_037974405.1 Brachyalestes nurse
GATCGTTCATGTTTGTTCATTGTGCATTAAGTAATGTCAACAGGTACAACTTTTAATTTAACAAAAATGTATTAATAGTTGCTGTTCAATTCATGTTTTTGTGTTTTGCTTTAGTACCAAAATTGGTACAGAGAACCGTGGATTTTCACTGGTATTGGTACCAAATACTGAAATTTGGGTACGGTGACAACACTAATATATATATAAATATATAAATAAGAGACTGCATCATTTTCTTTCTGGTTATTCTTTCTGGGAGTGTGTCTGTATAAAATGTGCATGTCACTATTGTTTTATACACTATTGACTACACTGGATTCAAAATTCCCAACCAAAAAGTGTTTGGAGAAAATGTTAAAATAATACATATAAATCATTTATTATACATTCGACATCTTACATTATTTTACAATTGGTACATTTAAAACAGTGATGTTAAGTGCATAGTGTGTGCATGTGTGACTCTGTTTTATCCCATCAGAAACTGAAGCTGCTGGAATACAGCACATAGAAAAGCTGCTCTACAAACACTACGGCACTCACAACACATATGGAGGCGTTTCTTACTTTTTACACAGCTCACACTGCAATGGTTCAGAAAAGAATAGCAACTTGTGCATTTTACACACACACACACACACACACACACACACACACTGTGTCAAACTGTACAAACAATGAACAGGAAAAAAGGGGGAAAGTGGTGTCTTATTTTTTTCCTTGGCTGAATATATATGAGATGGGAGAGAAAAAAATTATATAGGCCCTTTAAAGAGTGCACTGCAATATCAGATATTTTATCAGATGCTATATATTAAAGAAATGGGGCAAAACAACTGGAACACATATCCCTTACAGAAACTAACAACAGGGAAGGAAAGGAGAGCGGTTTTGAAATAAGATTTACAAAAAGGACTTGTAGAATATCATAAAAAGCCCAAGAGGAGAGAAAAATAAGAGAATGTCAGATAATCTTTTCTGAGGCAAGTAGTGAGGTGAGAGATTTGGAGGATTCTAAGGTTCGTTATGTAATCTGAGGCTCACTGTCGACCAGCAAGACGGCTCATTAGCAGCAAGAGGGCTCCTTCTTTTTTTAATGCTTCGGCCCAGTCTGTCTGAGACTAAAAAGCGAGTCAGTGCCAAGCTGTCTGTCTATCCACAAGAGAAAAAGAAAAGCAGTAAAACCACGAAATGCGGAAGAAGAATGAAAAAAAAAACATGTCCGAACCTGATCAAACATGCAGCTCAGCGCAGAACAACAGTGTCTAAAGGCAGTCGACAGAGTGACAAAAAAGAGCCTCAACATGCCTGTCAGGAAACTGAGAACACCTACATCTACAATGTCTAGTGTGCTTAACTCTAACAGCCCGAGGCAGGGCAAAGATATACATAATTCAAGGCAGTGCATGCTTTTAACTCAAAATATCTGCATGTGTGCATCTATATTTGATTCTTCAAACAGTTATCCAACCCCCCTAGTATTTATTGCATTTTTTAAAAAAATGAATAAATAGTGCGATATCTTTTAAAGGTCCCTTTTAATTAAAAAATAAATCATCGGTAGTTATGATTGACCTTTTCAAAGCACAGCTAGTTTACTTTCTGAAATGCTTCCTTTCATGTCAGAACAACATTTTGAAGGCAGTTTCGCAGTGCAGAAACCTCCAGCTTTGTTTAGAACCTTATTTCCCTTGAATTACGGCCCACATCCTGTTTTTTCTTTACCAAACATTGTGCAGCCCACCCCAGTTGACCTCAGGTTGTGTGTGATTTCCTCCCAGTTGCAGAGAGGAAATCAAAACACTTCACGTACACCACAATGTCCATGAAAAGCCACATCTCTCTGAAATTGTGTGTATGATGGTGCCTTGAAAAAAAGGTGCTTCAATGAATTTACTTCAAATGCAAGCATCATTTCCACATGAAGAAAATAAGCTGCAACTCAGCCAGAGTGGAAGTAATACACTTCTCAGGGTCATCTTGATTATACAGAGGTTCTAGCTTTGTATGTGAACTGAAGTCTGACATTGATTAGATTTTCTAGATTGGTAGCTATGCTGTTACCCTTTATATGTTTCAGGGAACCATGGTGGAGGCTGCTAGCATCTTACTGGCTGGTTGGCTGCACTGCAAAAACTCCTGATCTAACCAAGACTTGCAATCCTATTTCTAGCCTAAAAGTCTTCTTTATCTTGTTTTGAAAATAATATACTATATACTATATGTTTTTCTATTTCAAGAAATCTCAGACTAGAAACAAGTGAAATTATCTGCCAGTGGAGTAAGATATTTACATTTCTTGAAATAGGAAAAAAATATCTTAAAACACTCTAAATAATCTTACAAATCAGCTCTTATCTAGTATATTATTCAAGATGACATTTTAGGCTAGAAATAAGATTGCAAGTCTTGGTTAGATCAGGAGTTTTTGCAGTGTGGCAAGATAAGTTTGCCGGCTATGTCAGTGCCTAGCCAGCATCACATAATCCACACTCTGCACTGGCACCATCAACTCACAGAGAGACCGTCAGGGTCTACTAATGACTTCTGTTAATTAATAAGTACTCTAAATTTGAGTTCATTTCTGTTTAATGGAATGACCAGTCTATTATCTATGTATTTAAATTCTAGTATTGTAGTAATCCTCATTTCCCCATTTCCATTTTGCCAAACAGAAAAGTGTCTATTTAGGCAGAGAGCAAAGCGAGCTCTCATTGTTTGCCTTAAAATGTGTTGTTCATTGAGTTTTTAAATTTATGGCTGCTTTTGTCAGTAATCATATCATCATTGAATACAGAAGAACCAGCCCCATCAGCAACTGTACATGCCAATGCCATGACACTGCCTCCACCATGCTTGACAGACACTTTGGATTATCAGCATTCCTTTCATTATTCATACAAATTGATCTTTGTGACATCTATCCATTCGATGCTATAGCAGACTTTTAGGCCCAAATTTGCGTGCTGCTGAGGCTTACCAATGACACATATCTTATAGGAAACCCTCAGTATTTAGTCTAGTGAAGACATCTGTGAATTGTTGGCTTTTATACACATACCCAACTGTTGTGAAGGGGTTTTTCTTCAGCAGGGAAAAAAATCTTCTGTCTTACACCATAATTGTGTTTTTTTCGGGCCTTTTGGTGTTTGTAAGCTCAGTTTTGCATTCTTTCTTGTTAAAAATGTACGAAATAGCCACAGTTAATGCTTTGGCTTTTTCTCTGATGGGTATGTTTTGATTTTTCAGCCTGATGATGACTTGCTTAACTGACAGTGACAGCTCTTTGGACATCATTTTGAGAGTTAACAGGAACATATTCCAAGCCTCTGAAATAAAGTGGCAATGACACACACACATAGCCATTGAACAACTGAGCAGCCAACTGACCACTAATTTTGAGGCCCCACAAATGAAAATGCTTTGTATGAATTTTTTTTTTCAAATGTATTCACTTTGGGTGTAAATATCCTCAAGTTGAAGTTGAAAGTCTGTACTTTGAGCTCATATTTGTTACCCAACTCCAATATGTGGTGGTAGACAGCTAAAATCACAATAACTTCATGCATGTCTAAATGTTTTGAACCTGACCATAAGATGGCCTGGGCGATATGACCAAAAATGTTATCAAAAAGGTTCATATCAGTCGAATGTAGAGACTGGAGGCTGTACACGCGAGTCAGCTGGGTTGCTAGGCACCTAATTACAGGCACACCTGTCTCATGTTCATGTTTGAGTGTCTCTGCGTTTAGAGTAATAGTTTCAGTCTTGTGATTGGTTGGTTGTGTCATGCCTCTCTGTGTGACGCAGCTTAAAATCCAGCCGGTCCGGAGAGAGGGTGTGCGGTCACTGATCTCCTATCCTAGTTGTGGCTGTGTGAGTTTTCATTACAGCTTGTGAGGGTTGAAGGGAACAGGGACTTGTGCCTTGCCTGTCTAGCTTTGCCTGCCTCCCATCAGCTGTGCTTCAAGTGGCAGTTGGATTGTGGACTGGAGGTAAACACCGCTAGGCTAAGGCTTCCCCAAGGCATGCACAGTAGAAGGTGATAGTCTGCTCTCTCTCTGTGTCTCCCCTCTGTCTCTACAGGCCAAAGTCCGTGAGTAGGCTCTCACCTAAAACAGGTCCGGACCAACCTGACTGGCCAATATTGAGAGTGAGCCTACAAGTATCTAGGAGGACTCGGACAGCTGCCGAGTGTGCCCCCCTCAAACCTTAGTCCTACTGGGAGTGGATGGACTTCTGTGATCTGGAACCTGAATTCTTTGTCTATATTCATTAAAGCTTGTTTTGTTCTGAAGTCTATCCCGCAGTTGCGTCCTCCATACCCACACGACATGACACATGATGAAAAAACTAATAGCAACTCGAACAACTGCCTTAACAACAAGAATTAGTCTTTACAAGAATTATCAATCATTCTTATAAATAATAATTCTTGTAAAGACTTAATTCTTGTTAAGGCAATTATTTTAGTTGCTATTAGTTTTTTTCATTTATTACAGTGATCATTAGTGAGGCCCAACCATCACGCATGTATCCAGGTTAGAGGGTGATCTTAAAAAAGAAATAGTGATATACACTCAAATGCCCTATTTTTGAGAACATGTTAAATTTATTGTAAGTTTAAATTCTATAAAATTCGATATATATTTATATATATATTTAATAGTAAATAATGTATGTGTCAAAAAGCAGGCCTGCTAATCTCTTTAATAGAGCACTTCCTTGACTTATTTTTCAGGGACTCAGGCTATTGGCTCTTCTCTTCATAAAGATGAATGTATATTTGTGACATGGGGTTGAGAAACAGTTACATTGAATTGATATTTAGTTGAAAGTTAGTCAAAAACAAGCTGGGCATCTACAGTAGACGTTCCAATTAAAGTGTTATCAACTTTTAGTAGCATAACTTTTTTGTCAACAGTTTCCACAGCTTTGGAGGATAAAGCCAGTTCACTTCCATGCCCCTCTGCAAACTGACTGGCTGTTGTTGGGTTTACTTCTGCTTCGTGATTTCTGCTGTTAGATCCATCCATATGAAGTAAAAATCCCAAAAGCTTATCTTATTAAATTTCATGCGATCCTTCTTCAAGCCCCAACTGTAAGTTATAAGCCTGGGCATTTCAGTATGAATATGATTGTAAGTATGTTTAAACCCAATTCCTTTCTGTAGTGTAGCAGCTTCCCCACACTTTCAAATGTTCTGCGGTGTCCCTGTAACACAGCGGAGGGGGGCAGGGTGGGAGCAGAAACAAACCATTCAATACCAGAGCTTACAGCAAAACAATCAAATACAAAAAACTGTGTGTGTGTCTATATGTGTATGTATGTGTGTGTGAGAGAGAGATATCACCCCCCGGGGCACACACACAAACACACACACACACATTAAATCCTTTCTACTCTTTCACCTTCACATCTTACTCACACATATCTGCCCAATTTACCTCCTGCTCAGCCAGAAAGCACTTTTTCTGCCCATGTACACACACACACACACACACACACACACACACACACACACAGATCTGGCCACATGCTGAGCATATGTTCAGACCACCCATTATCAAGAACTGAAGAGTGGGGTGTTTTTTTGTCATTAAGAGATAATAGAGGATAGGATCCTCTCTCGATTCTCTATCATATCTGTACCCTGCATTTCTTCTCATCTACTCCGACAAGACACACAGAAACCTGTTAAAGTAGCCAATATGCTTCAATCTCACTTCTGCTTCTTCAAATAGTCTTCTTTCTTTAACACACTTCTCTCTCTCTCTCTCTCTCTCTCATTCTCTCGCTCTCTCTCTCCCTTCTCCTTCTGTTGCTCCACCTGTCAATAGCACATCACCCCAGGGTGGAGAACACACAGCTGCTGCAGCCAGGCTTCAGACCACCACATCAAATTAGACAAAATGAGCAATTGCCATTCACCAGTCACTGCTTTCATTACCAGGCAAGAACATTCTGCAACTTGGAGCTGCTTTTCTACACACTCAATAAATCAGAGTGGACAAATCTAGCCAAGGCAGGGTTCAGCAGTGCACTGCTCTAACACAGCTGATTTGAATAATCATCCAATGAGCTGCATCAGCACAAAAAAAAAACTAAACACACCTGCCATGTCCTCATCCTTTACAGCACCAGCCAAAGGTTTGGACACTCCAGTGTAACAGTTCTGAACAGTTTTTTACCATAATCTACATTTTAGTTTTGCAAGGAACTAGTTCAATAAGAAATAAGGCTACGTAGACCGTATCAGAAACATCACATAATCTGCTGACTTTTTTTTAACAATTTGTTTTCCCAAGATTAGTCAGGCTGGCTGGGAGGTGATGATAGCTGCAATTCAGTCACGTCAGCTAACAGGCACCTGCATTAGCTAGAACTGTGGGAGGTGGTGGTCTAGTGGGTCGGATACTTGCCTCTGGACTGAGAGGTCGTGTGTTCAAATCCTACCTTCAGTAAACCACCACTGGGTTTCTGAGCAAGAGCCTTAACCCCAAGTTGCTTCAGGGAGACTGCCCCCTGTAGTTTTTTTTTCGCTCTGGATAAAAGTGTCTGCTAAATGCCGTAAATGTAAGTGACGGGGGAGAGGGAGGCCCATCCACCCATTCCAAGTAACACACATTATTTGGCTCTGTAGATTTTTATTGACTTAATATTCTATGACTAATCCCTGACTGTCACATGGGGTGTGTCTGAAATCGTGCGCTGGAATGTAGTGCATAGTGCGCACTGAGGACTTCCTTCTGTAGTGCACAAAGTGTTTTGCAAACATATTCAAACATGTGTACTAACTTAATCATTTATGAGCAACGCACTACAATGAAAGTTCTCGGCCAAAACAAGAAATGAAATTTAAGACATGCTGGGCCAAAAACCAAGACAAAAACTGAAAATGAAAAAGCTTACAATAAATTAACAACTTACATAATATAAAAAAGTACTAAAAGTATTTAGGTTGCAGTTAGTGCCATGAAATCCAGTGTCTTTGATATTAGAGACGCGTTGCATTTGTGGGTTTTCCACTATTTTAAAAACTGTGGCTAAAAATGTCTATAAAATTAGGCTTAGCTTTTATTTCTTTGTGTTCTACATATTGAGTGGCTTAAATTAGAATCAAATCTGTAATGGAGAACTTCATACACAGTCTACTTCCTCTTCATATTTAGCATGAACAGTGATAAATTACGTGTCTAATTTCCCTAGAAGAAACCATGAAGTAATTCCACACGTCATCATTTTCACTCTTCATCTGCTGCTGCTTTAACTGTCTGAATGAGTCTTCGCTAAATGGCATAGAAGATGTATTCATGTATTCAATCAGATGTGTTTGAATGACTAGTTTATAGGAATAGAGGCATCAAGGTAATGGTTGATGATGAGGGGTCAGGTTTGGATCTCCATATTCTCTCTGCACATTTTATCGGGGCTATGACATGGAAGGTCACCTCTATCTGGGAGCTGTTGTCTGCTTCGGTGTCCTCCAGTAGTCCAGGTAACTCCTCCGCACTCTCTTGACTGGCTCTGTTGTTGGTCATGGGGCGGGGCTCGGACAGAAACCGCCGCCCCCTCCTCCTCAGCACTTCCACCGTGACATCGTCAACCTGTGCAGGTCCTGGAACAGTTGAGTAGGAAACCCCTGAGAATACATAAAGTAAAAGAAAAAATAGATTTATAAACAACACCTACTTTCAAGGAAAGAAATTATCCAGAAAAGAGCATTACTCTTTAAAACCTAAATGACCAATGGGATTACTCTTCTAAAGGCCTGAGCGAACATCATTCTGCAGTGTTAATAAGTGTGAACGTTTTCTTGTACTGTTAACGAAGTGAACAAGGCAAACAAGTGTTTACACAGCTGTATTAGCTCAGTACAGCTGAGTAATCCTTTTTCAAAGCTTCTAAATGAACACAAACACACACACACACACACACACACACACTCACTCTCTTTTCTTTCTTGTCTTTGCTAATAAAGTCATCACTTTACTCAGAATTGTGTCCTTGACTTCAATTAAGCATTTTAAAGTAGGAGTCACAAATCTTTTTTTGGCTCTCAACACTGAAGCCAAAAAGCATCTCCTAGAAAAATGATATTAAGATTACAAATATAATTCCTTGTACACAGACATGCTTTAATATAAAAAATTATATAATATTTAAAAAATATTAAATATTTATTGAGAAGTGTAAGGGGAATATTTGTTGGGTACAAGGCTGTAAGTTCAAGGCTCGATACTGATATCTGGAAAAGCAAAATATAATGAAAACAGCAATACGACATGGTTAAACTAGAATGCATTTAAACAAGAAAAATGCATAGTATGATTGCACCACCGATCACATATGAAATGATTGTGTGCTGTGGATTGTATTATACAACAAAGAGAAAGGCTGAGCAAAAACGGCTGGCTCACTTAAACTCTTCAAACCAATGCAATATAGTGTCCTCAAGGCTACATAGAAAAACACTTATAACCTACAGAAGACTTTGGCTTCAAATAGGCTAACTGAGCTGGCTAGCAGCTAAAAGCAAGCATTCACTGATTCTTTATAAACCAGATCTACAGTGAGATACTTTTTTCATTCCATGACTGATCTGTGCTTTAGCGACTCAAAGTTAGCCAATTTTGTCTCATTCTGATCAATAGCCTCTGGACAAAACACCTGAAAAGCCTACAGTACGGCTGTTCTTTGCTTTGTTTCTGCGTCTCCTCCTGTAAGTTAGATGACGTGCAAATGTGTGCAATATGGGTTTAACGCACATGTTAGAGTTGGAATTTCTGAAACAGCCATGGAGGAGAAGCGGCACTAAAATTCAGCTACAAAAAAAAAACAAAAAAAAAACTTGTGTATAGAACTGTACCAGTAATTTATCCTTAAATAAACTCTCACTTTCCAACTGTATTAACCAAATTTGAAGCCATTTTCAACCTTTTTGTGCAGTGTCCTGTTATGTTAACAAAGATACATGATGTTAACAAAGATCAGTACACTCCTGAACTGACTAGAAACTATATCCAGCGAAACAACTGAAGCCAAGAAATGGTGGTAGTAACCTAGTGGGTAAAACACTTGCCTGTGAACCTGATGGCCACAAAGATGCAGGTTCAAAACCTTCACTTTCTACCATTGTGTCCTTGAGCAAGACACTTAACACTCAATTGCTCCAGGGGGCTGTAACTAATGACTGTAAGTTGCTCTGGATAAGAGCATCAGCCAAATTCCCCCTTTTACCTTTTAAATGGTGCCCATAAGGACAACTACACCGAACTAGATCCAGTGACCAGTGGTTAGTAGGAAGAAATATTCCAGTGTGGTTAGAAAGTTCTTCTTCTTTGCCTTTATGAAGCAAAATAAGATCAGTATGTCAGGCCTTCAACCCGCCAGTATGTGATGGAAAGAGACATCAGTTTTAGAACTTTGCCCTAAAACAGTCCATGAAAAACCCAACATAAAACTGATAGAATAACTGGAGGCGGTCAGAATGCAAAACAAGAAACAAGTACAGCTCTGCTATGCTGTTCTCTTTTTTTTGCTACAATGGTTAAACAAGACATTTCTTCCAAATAAAGGAATATATAGAGACCTTGAGGTATTTTGTTTCTCAATCCCAAGCTTTAACAGCACTTTCAGTCTCTCCAACTTGTTTCTTCACAACTTTGTCTCTTTCATTCCACTGAATCCACTTCTCACTTTCATTAACTGAATGTTATTCTTCTTTTCTCTCTGTGTTTTCTCTCTCTATTGTTTGTCTCTCTTGCTCTCCCTTCTTGTCTGCTCCAGGCCAGACGCTTATGCTAATGGAGGCACTCCGTAAACAAAAACACACTGCCTTTTCTCACCAGTCACATGACCGAGCTTTAGTTAACAAGCCATGATTAGCTTCTTTCACTCTCTCTCCCTCTCTCTCTCTCTCTCTCTCTCGCTTGTCCGTTAAGCTGTTGTAATGTGTATCTGAGGAGAGAGAGACAGAGAGAAAGAGATATCCGGACTTTCTTTTCAGGATACCATATCTTGTTCTGCTTGGTTTATTTTACAAAAAAATTTATTTTTATGTAATAAATTATAAATGCATGTTGCAGTAAAATCTAAGTTGTTTCAATACACTATGTTTCAATAACATTCACAAACTTCCCACCAACGCATTACATGCATTGTTCTACTTTTTTGGCATTTTAATTTTCTACATCAATCGCACAGTTGTCCTTTACATTGGGCGAAACTTTCATGATGAACGAACCAATACAAATGTTCCAAAGGCTCTTTAACTTCCATTCGAAATAAAGAATGATTTTGTCTTCTCCTTTAAATTCACCATTTTGGAGATGTATGTTTGCTTTTGGACAGCGATGATATTTATTGCACACAAATCGTGTGAAACCTCAGGTTGCTTCCAGAAACAGCAGATTTGTCGTGTGAGTTCTGTAAGCCCCGGTGTGTAATCAGCCAGTCCGCTCTCAGAGCACGTACTGTCATTTGCATGTTGCCAATTACCATGCAGGACTCCCTATTTTTATTCATCTGAAACGCTGGCTGATGCCAAAGCCTTAACTCTTCTTCAGCTCTTCAGACACCCCCTTTCTATACCAAGACCAAGAAAAATTTGGTCCATTTCTCTCTCAAGCCCTCATTTTCAAGAGCAACTGTCCACACACTGAGCATAAAACTGTCTTTAAACTCAAAGATATCTTCAGAGTACCTCAAGGGGCCAATATCCTACATTTTTTGTTGTTTTTTTTATTTCCTCCCTTATTTCCTTTGTGGTTTCATGCCAAAAAACAGCTGTAATTCATTTTTACACTACAAGTTTAATAAAATAATCTTTAATAAGAGATACATTACATACATAGCTATAGATGTTCAACGTGTAGTGAAATGAGCCCCTGAGTCGATTCATAACTTATTAATTTGTCTTTTTGCACAAGTCTATTCTGCTTTTAAGACTGCTGTATGTAAACATTGTTTGTTCTGATTGGCTGTTATGGATTGTGCACATTCAACATTTTAACATTTATAACTGATGTGAAAGGGCAGCAATAAAATGGTGCAGATTAAATAGGCAGGTATATAGAAATGCTTTGATGTTTGCGACATCACAAATATGGTTTATATGGAAAGAGGAGTGTATGGTATATGTAAACAGTGATTAAATGCCACATTACACTTTTTCATTACAAAAAAACCAAGAACAATTTTGAATATGTACTGAATATCTTTAGTATTCATTACAACACAATACTTAGAATTCTACAGTTATTACTTTAATTTTGCTCTTTTTAAATGAATTATAATCATTTAATAATTGAATGCATAGTTAAGTAATTAATCACACTGACTCTCTTTACATGATCAACACATTCTTCTTTCTCTTTATATGACCAAGAAGCACTTTTGCGTCAACACAAACATGGCAAAATGTAAAAGATGTAAAAGAAAACAAAATTAGACAACCGTAACCAATTAATCAAATTCAGTTTCATAATAAAATATCTCTTCTTCTACTTACAAACACACATGTGTTATAGATTACACATGTATAAGCACGCAGCAGCCATACTCATAGTTGTTTAATGTGGTCAGGGAATGTTTTTTGCTTTTTCAGTGAATGATTTCATGCATTTCTTGGTATTCAGTGCCCAATGTGAAAGAGTACAACAAATGTCAATGCTAATTAGCGAAATCAAACACAAACAGACACGATTTGGCTCTTAAGTTTGAGCCAGGGCGTGTTGGTGACAGAAAAAAAGAAAATATGTATAAATCAGTTCTTTTTTTCAGCTGAGACCAGACTAGTGGGAGACCAACGTCCGAGGCCAAGCACAGGCACCACTGTCCAAGACAAGCCAAGAGAAAACGCCTGCAGCACTAGTTCATCAGCCTTCAAACGAAAGCTGCTTTGATGACTAAGGGCTGCAGAATCTGAGATAATAGTGGGATGATCTTTAAAAGACCAACATTTCCCTTCAGTTTCAAAGCTAGCACGTCTAAAACTAAAGCTTCTATAGCCCAGCGTAACTGTGGCTGGAAGCTAGATTTACATTAAATACATAACAGCACATTCTCCTCGTCTACGCACCGCTTCCGTAGCGGAATGACTTATTTTAAATAGGAGGAAAGGAAACAAAAGTTCAGTCCTTCTTCAAAGGCCAAATCTCATTTCTCCCGCTCCATTCATCCCTGCATTCCTCCATTCATCTATGGGTCAGTCTAATCTCCACCGCCCCGCTCCCCCAAAGCACCTAGACACAGGACAAAGGCACTCTAGGAGAAAAAATAAACTGGAAAAAAAAAATAGAAAGACTCTTGTGACTCATTTCACAGAGTGCACTTTTTTTCTTGCACGGCTCTGTGGCTCCAGGTTGCTCTTTTAACGTCTGGAGAGAGTCAGTATGTGAGTAAGTCTTCTCGGTGCCAAAGGCTTCCTATAAAGCCTATTATATTTGAAAGCAGAGCTGAAGGTGAAATAGGAGTTACCGTCAACAGCTCCAATGGAAGCCCGGCGACAGCCCCTGCCCCAGCATGGCGCGCTGTGAAAGACCACCACAGCAGGACCTGAGACGCACGCTCATTTCCTACCATATATTCTCACTTTCTCTTGCCCTCTTTCTTTCTCTCGCCTTTCAAATGAAGCTAAGCCCTCTTCCTTTCCTCTTTTGTCTCGTTAATTCTCTTGTTCTTTCAATGGATGGTATTTTGTCTACTTTTGACCCCCGAAAGCCTCTCAGTTCCAGTCAACCTACGCAGATTATGAGTAATGTGGTGAAAATACTTTTATTCCTACAACTGACAAAATCCTAACAAAATTCTTTCATTCTTACAGTCAATTTGCATTTTACATGGAATTATTTAAATGTGCAGTCAAACGCAAAAGTGTGGGTGCCTGTAGTTAATTTAAAAGAAAAAAAGTACATCATTTGCATAATTTGAAGCATAAAAAAGCTGAAAAGAAATACACCGAAAAAACCTATAAAACCTATAAAATGTGACAAAAGGTTTAGCACATACACATATATGTATATGCTTTATTTATGCGTACTAAATTGATTAAATTACATTTAATAACATGTCACAGCAAGAAGGTCCACGGTCTGATTCCCAGACAGGGTGGCCCGGGCCCTTAATGTGTAAACAGATGTCTGTAAAAATAGACTATCAAAACATAAACATGAAAAAATGGAACAATAAAGAATTGACAAATGTGAAATGACCATATGACCATATAAAGACAGAGCACCAACTTTGACAACACAGTGTTCAATTATTTCAAAAAGCCCATTCTTTTTAATTTCCTGAAAAGTAATGCTTTTGGACAGACAGGTGTTCTGCCTAACAGTGACGATGTATGACAGTACAGAAAATAGGGCCCCTTTAGGATACATCTTTAGTCTGTAGTGCCTTTATGGGAGATTTAAGGGGGTTTATAGGTTGTTTATGTCAATGCAAAATATGCTAATGTGACCGGATATTGCTCCATTTTCCGAACGTTTTGAGGGGCCTGGTTTGCCTCTCCTGGTGGTGCATTCACTCTATTGAACGTTATCATGAAAATTCACAGTGAATGGCACATTTCAAACAATGACTGTGTTTCCACATAGCATTTAAATTCCATCATTTTTCATTTCAGCTTATAACTAAATTCAAATCATAAAAAAGAAAAAACAAATGGAAAGTTATTTATACGCACTTTCAAAAGAAACTCTTTGCTTGTTTCAAAGCGCTATGAGTAAGAATGAATTACACAAAAACCAAAAAGAGGCATTTCAAGGCAGATTAAATAAAATGTCAGAACATTAAAATAGCCTCCAATGAATCCTTTTCACACTTCCTGTTTTGACACAGTGGATGCGATCATAGAAAGGAAAACATTACAGCATTACAGCAGCGTTTCTGAGAACTGCTCAGTCTAAATCTCCAGTCTTCTCTGCACTTAACATGCACATTATCAAGAAAGTCCACAGGGCAGTGGAGTTGTCTAACTCTGCCCTTCACTTTGGTCATAAGAGGGATTATGAGGGCTTTTTGCAAACTCCCCAAAATGCCGCTGGGACAGGGCTTTAGCAGGCTTTGCTTGCTAGTGAAGTTACTAAAAAATGTACTGCTAAACACACATTACAACATAATAAATAAACAGGTAGGAGTACAAAAAAAACGTGATAAAATTAAGACAGACAAACAAACAAAGCCTTCCAAAATAAGTTTTACATAATTCATGTGAATACCTGCAGATATTACAGGGAAACTCTAGTACCCACTAAATTAATGTAGATCCTTTGTGATGAGTCCAGAGATAAAGGACTAAGTGACTATTACAGTGAGGACTCTAGAGGACAAATTTTACATTCTTATTATAGAATGGCATCATTGAATGTGTGCTCCCGACGCTTGATGCTTTGGTGCTGAATGGGCAAGCGGTACGGAATGTAAACGACTGTGAACGGAAGAGACAATATCTGAAAATAAAATACCTTAGTTAGCTAAAATGAGTTGAGCCAGTGAACTGTGTGGATTTGTCACAGGGATCTGAGTATCGATTGTGTTGATCAGTAGGTTTAGATGGCTTTTGCATAGTTAGACACTGAAGTATCTAAACCACAGTGGACACCACCACAGGGATAGTTGGGGTAGGAGTGCTGAGCATGCTGCTTTCTGCTTAATGATGCTTAGTGATGGCTAAATCTAAATCTAAAATCCTTCCGGCGGCTGTGGTGGACACTACAAAATAACAGTGTTGTTAGACACAGGAAAGTCAGACAATACTACCAAAAGACTATGTAGAATAACTAACAATGTGAACTTTACTCCAAACCTGCTCAGTATTAACTGTACTCTAGAAAACTAGCTAGCGTAATCTGATCTCATGGCAGCTCCTCTCTGAGAGAGAAATTTGTGAACAGCTTCCGGTGATTCAAGTCCAAGAATATGAACTTTAGAGTCTCTGTGGCTTTCCAGCTGACAACGAGCAGAGGAAAAATGGTCTCATGCAATTAGGAAGGATGAAAGAATACATTTTATCATATGGTGGGAAAGTACTGCGTGCAGTCAGCATTTCACCACTGTAAATTACACTGAAGTTAGTTTCCGCTCGAAAGTCGGTGCCGTTCTCGGTCGCCATCAGTGGAACAGATTTCATCTTCCACCCAAAGGCTGTCAGCATTTCAGAGGACAGTTGCTCGGCAGGGAGCAGATGTTCATTCTCTGGAGCTGAGCTGTGGAAAACATCTGCAGCGGTGCTGTGGACCATGTCTATGCGACACTCCTCCCAGCCCATTTGCTGTGTTAAGTTGTATTATCAGTAATTTAATATTTACAGCTGCTTCGTCTTTTACTACCGTAGAATGACTGGATGTAAAATGTGAAAATATGAAATACACAGATGTCAGGGCAAAAACGCTAGCTCACACTATCTTACCCCGATATCTGTGAAGGAAAGTTTATATGCTTTGAGTTTATATGCTTTGTTCAGTTTGAACTCCTGCAGTTTGAACAAACTGCCTATTACTATCAGATCTGCACCGACTGTAGCCAGCTTTAAAAAGCTGCTAAAAACTGCACTATTCT
>JBBPCY010010697.1:0-15561 GCA_037974405.1 Brachyalestes nurse
AAATCGACAGAATACTCGATTCCAAAAATATTCGATAGTTGCAGCCCTAGTCAGAGACCCTTTCTCTGTTTCTCTTTCTCTCAGATGAACAGCTCTTGCTCAACTGTTTGTGTACTTTTATATTCATTAATTTTCTGTAACTGCTTAATCCTTACTAGGGTTACAGGTACCCAGAGCCTACCCCGGGGTCAGTGGGTGCGAGGCAGGGACTCACCCTGGGGGGGGTGCCAGCCCAACAAAGGGCGCACACACACACAAACACACAAATACACACACCATTCTTTCACACCTACAGTCAATTTAGAATCCCAATTCACTCGAAGCGCATGTCTTTGGACTGTGGGAGAAACCCGGAGACCCCGGAGGACCACCATGAGAAAACCATGCAAACTCCACACACACAAGACCAGGACCCAGATTCAAACCTGTGAGTGTGTGAGATGTGAGTGCTTCCCACTGCACCACCGTGGGGCTGTGTACATTAACATTACACCTAATTCTTACCCAAAGATGCAAAGACCTCCGCATACGAGCCATGTTAAGAGTCCGTTGGTGTGCTCTACTTTAGTGACCACCTCCTGCTGACAGTGAGGACATGCAGTCTGCCCAGAAACATCACGAAGGTTTGGAACCATCACTACCGTCGTTACAGCTGAAAATACATAAAACACATATGTCTGTGCACACACTCATTTATGGACAAACACTGTGGCATTTAATGTTACAAATGTGACATTTAATATATAGAGTCAGTTTCCCAGACAGGGATTAAACTTAGTCTCAGACCGCAGTTTTCTTTTAGTGGTCCAGGACTAACTGTCACAGAAAACTGACACAGTATAAAGTAACTTAACAGGTCAGTACAAAGTAAAGCTTTCTTGTTTTCAGTGTTACCAGTTGTCTGCTTACTTATTCAAGGAAGTCATTTCAGCTTTGCATTTCCTCTGACGTTCACACAAATTACAACATATGTGTTGCTTAAGCAGCTTTTGAAAAATGAAAGGCAACATTTAAGACCCTTTCAGATTTCTGCAAGCCCTCTTTATACAGAATTTACTCCGATTTACACTGTTGTGTGAAACATGAGTAATCAGACAGTGTTTACTAAGCTGTAGCCATTTAGACATTATGAAATCCTCTGGACATCTATGAGAAAATGTTGACAAAATAATGACAAAATGACTAACAAAAATATTACTGCATTTGTTGGCAGTCATATTCCTAAAAGTAATTTTCTGAAGCCCCAGGATGATGCCGAGACAGCAATAGTCAAGAAGCAACGTGCAGTTCACTAAAAGTATTCATTCAAACAAACATTATGCCTATACCTAATATACTTGTCTAATCATTATATCAGTGTTTGAATAACCCTCACTCTCTTGTGCCCTCATGAGTCTGTGAGTTATTGTGGTTGTGATAAAACAGCAAATCATTTTAACAGGGGATTTTATTATTGTTCAGTTTCATCAGTTCAGTCCTACTTCAAAAATCAATTCACAGTTTGAATTAAAGCTATTATTTGGCAAAGCGTGGCGTACTTCATTGGTGAACAAATCAAATTTCAATTCCATGACTGTAAACTATATGGGACAGGTTCGCCTACAGAAGAGCAATCAAGGAATGCATTGCATGAAAAATAAAGTCTGAATCCTGAAGACATCATACAGTCAGTAATAGGAAACTCTGACTGTGAAACTTACTTGTAGCTACAGGAACTTGTCCAGGATACATGCCGGGACTGGGACCTTTAGTGAAAAAATAAGACTGAAATTCATAAGTTGAAAACAATTTAAACACACACATACACAAACACACTTATGCCAGAAAATTAATCATTTAAACCACTGACAGATTAAGTGAATAACACTGATTATTTCATTATACAACAGCATCTGAGATCGATTAGACAGATGTGTTGGAAGAAGGAAAATGGGCAAGTGTTAGGAACTTTGATGATGGCAGGTTTGGGGGTGGTTCCCAGTTTTTACTGGTGAATACCCAGTAGAAGTGGTCGAAGGATTATCCACTGGTGAACCAGCGACAGGGTGAAGGAAGCCCAGGGCTCACTGATGAACATGGGAAGTGAAGACTAGCCTGTCTGGCTATTTCTGTAGCACTAATTGCTGGAAAGATTAATGTTGGCTTTTATAGAAAGATGTCAGAACACACAGTGGAATGCAGCTTGCTGTATATGGAACTGTGCAGCTGCAGACCTGTCAGAGTGCCCATGCTGACCCTTCTCTATCACCAGATGCGTCTACAATAAATATGCATGGATCAGAACTGGACCATCAAGCAATCCAAGAATGTGGCTGGGTCTGACCAATCACATTTTCCTTTACATCATGAGGATGGTTGTGTGTGTGTGTATATGTGGTGTTCACCTAGGAAAGAGATAGCTTGCACTACAAGAAGAAATCTAACAGTGTGGTGCTCTGCCTGGGAAATTGTTGGTCCAAAGATTTCACTGTGCTGACTTGGCCTCCAAATTTCCCAGAAATCAATCTGATCAAGCATCTGTCGGACATGCCGAGCAAACTAGTGCGATCCATGGAGGTTCCACCCCACAGCTTACAAGGCTTAAAGGATCTGCTACTAGGTTCTTGGTGGTAGAAGCTTCAGGTCTTGTGGAGTCGATGACTTGGTATGGTTTTAATGTTATGGCTGATTGGTGTGTCCTGCTCATCTCAATGCAAAACATAAAACATAACAGAAAACGAGACTGTTTTCTTAAACAAGGAGGGTGAGAAAACCAACAAGGAAGTCAGAAAACCGGAAATTAAAAAAAAATCACTTCTCTATTAAATTAATTAATTAATTTACTTTTACACTCATGCTGTGTGCTCAGCGAATCGAGCACCAAGATGGGAGACTGAACAACCCAAACTCCCACAGCCTGAGAAACCTGGGTATGTTTACTGTAGACCAGTTATATCTGTGTATAAAACTGAGCTCCCCTTAAACATGGAGGAGCCCAGGTGCAGACGACAGCCTGCTCATTATGAAGGAGCGACTCTGTGCCTCCCTCTGCTGGCCTGAACGGGACTAACAGGCAGGACTGTCGTGCTATGCAGAGGTGGACAATTCAGGTCCAGAAAGTAAAAATCCTCCCCAGGATTTTGTCCCAACCACCTGTTTTCTCTGATGAACTCAAATCAGCCACAGAGGCCTTGAGGCAGGTGGAACAAAACCCTGGAGGGGATTTTTACTTCCTGGAACTGAATTGTTCACCTCTGTCTGTGACCCCTGAGCGCTTCAAAGGCTAAACCCCTCATCAGGATATGGGTGCCATCTCTCACCCATCATATGTCTTCCTGGCTGTGTTGAAGATGGGGTTGATTTGGTGCCCAGGAATCGTCAGAACACCAGTTTGACTCACCGCACCACCTTAATGGGGCCTACGTGTCACGGGGCCTACGGGATTCCACCTGGAGGGCAGTTCAAGTTATTGCCCTGGCAGGAAGGAGAACCATGGCCTGTGCCTTCAGTCTGCCTGTTTAAAAGTTGTTTTCCACACCCAACATTAACATCTCAGAAACTCCACCAGCGGCAGAACCCCCACATCAGTCTCTTGTTCAGAGAACAGAGGTGAGGCCTGTCGGCTCCTTGGTTGGTGGTAACTTTGACAGGAAAGGAATTTGCTGACAGGAGAACCCATCACCCACCACAAGTACGCCTTGCCCTTGGATGGATGTGGTCCCATTACAGGGCAGTATCCAAGTAAATCCAAAGCTTATGAAGAAATGAGAAGAGGGTGGGATAGACTTTAATGGAGGCTCATATTGGTGGTGGAAGGCATCTGGCTTAACATTCTTTGAGCTGAAATGACAAGACAAAACTGTGAAAAGAGAAAGCTGCTGGAGGTTAAGTCATTTGGCCTGTTTATTGTAGGCTAGGTTTTTGTGGTCCGTCCTGACCAGAAACTGTATCTCCATGTCTCTCAACTGGTCAAGATCTCTTGGTCCCCAACGTCATGGTTCTAAACCGCGGGAGAGAAGCGGTTTGAGAAGAAGGTGCAGTGATGGAGTTTCCGGTCCGAACTTGGAAGAGAACAGGGCGAGAGTCTCCTTTTCAACTTGGGTTGTCTAAACTGATATGCAGTGGCCCATATAGCCACTATTAACATTTACATTATAACAATTGTTCTGCTCTGAAAACAAAAAGTGACATTAAATAAAAACAATAATTAAAAAAAATTGGTCAATGTAAATTTTAAATAGTTTGTCAGTGCACCAGCATTTCCCAATGTAAATGGATTTTGATACAAAATAAAGTACATTATGAGTTTATCTGAGATGACATGGTAGCTCACAGTAGTTGAGATGCTTGTGTGATGACTGAGATCTGCAGTTTGGATGATGCTTCCATTACTTATTAGCCACATAAGTAATGGAAATGAATCAGGTGTGCTCAAGCAAAACAACACCTGATCTGTTTGTTTAATTCGTTGCTCTGGGTGTTCAGACAAAGGAGTTGTTATATGAGATGTTTCTGTTTGGTTGCAGGGGAAATCTGCAGCCGTACTGGCCTTTTACAAATAACACTGCTGACACCTATTGTATTTCTCTGGGAAATAATTGGTTGTGCTGCAAACAAACGACGGCCGTGAGGCTGCAGGCCTATAATACTCAGTGGTGTTGGTTATTGATGTGTGTTCCATTTTTCATTAGTGCCTAAATGATTAAAGGTGGAACTCACCTTGATACAGTGCGGGCTGACCAGGCTGGGAGGCCGGATATGCAGGTAAGCCGGCGGTAGGGGGATACTGAGCCGGAGGGTAACCAGGCTGGGAGCCCATTGCTACTCCACCATAATTAGCTGGAGGTCCAGGGTAAGGTGGAGCTGCTTCCTTTGGGGGATCCATGTTGACAGGCCTTCATGAAAACATTTAGAAGATCAAGTAATGACTGACAACTGAGCATGACCTTTAGTACACTGTGTATTAAAATCAATCAAAATTGAAGGCACTTTTAATATAGATATTGCCTTTACTTTTAAAAAGCTGTTCATGTTATTATAATATTCTAACCATGTTGAGTTAAAAAATTAATGTTATACTTTGGAATATAATATTGGACCTTCGGTTATAATGTCATAAACTCGGCCATGATGGAAATAGAATGTATGTACAGAAATTAAACATGAGTCAAAGTGATTCCTATCTGTTTTATAATTCACTAGAAAAGCTGTGAGGGAGCACGGAGTTAAAAAAACAAAATAAAAAAATAACAACCTTTTGTGTCACTACATATAAAGCACAGAGGTCTGAGTTCCTTATGAGTTTCAAAATACAAAAAGCAACTGTTTTCATTGGCCTGCGCCAGAATGTTAGATAAGACACAACAGCTCAAACGTGGTTGATTTAAAAAATGACTATAATTCCTTACCAATCATCACTCATTAATCAAAGCAGTGTTTCTAGTTTAACAAAACCTTGTAAAAATGAAATGAAATATTTGAAAAAAGTAACAATAACGGTGCAAAGTGCATTACAGTGACATAATAACTTTCCTAAAGTTAAGTAACAAACGTTTTCTCTCTTTTTATTACTATTTTACTGTATGTTCATTTGAAGTACAATGATTGAAAGAATAAATGTAATTAACTAAATCTACCGTGTGTGAACCACTATCTTTGGCTCTCAATCTTTTAATACTTTGTAAGGCCTTCCTTCGCAAAGCTATCAGCTCTGGTTCGTCTTATATATTTTCAAAAGAAACTGGAGAATACAAGGCAAGATCTGAGACCGTCCCTACATTCAGAATCTCTCCAGATTTTTCAAATTCCAAACTCCCCTTTAGCTCATTCCATAGGTTTTCTGTGGGGGTCGGGGCTGGGAGGGCCTCGGTAAAAGATTCTGTGGTCAGTGAATCATTTTTGTGTTGATTTATAGGTGTGCTTTGGATCATTGTCCTGCTAGAAGATCCAGCCATGGCCCAGTTTCTGCTTCTTGGCTAAGGTAGTCAGGGTTTGATTTAATATAAGCTGGTACTTCCTGGAGAACATGATATCTTCCATTTGAACAAGGTCTCCAGGGCCTTTGGAGGAAAAAAAGCCCCACAACCTCAGATCCAGCATCACACTTTTCTACATGCCTGTCTTTGTGTCCATGTCAATCTCACCTCTGGTGTTTTTTGTGACAAAAAAGCTCTTTTTGGTCCCATCTGACATTGGCAATCTCACAAAGAGTTCAGTCTTTGACTGCAGAGACAGACAAACTTTGGTTTTGTGTGTGTGTGTGTGTGTGTGTGTGTGTGTGTGTGTGTGTGTGCGTGTGCGTGTGTGTGTGTGTGTGTGTTTGCATCTGGTTGTGGTCAGGAAGACATTCCAACCCCAAAACTTATCTCTGCAACTACCCAGCTGTGATCTTTAGAGATGTTTTGGCTACGGAAATTTCCTATTTACCGTGGGAGGGGTGGGTATAACATACTTTCTCTTCCAGGGGGACTCTCCAGCTGCATTAAACTTAACTACAGCTCTGGTAGTAAACGTCAGCATTTTTAACTGTTTCATTATTTTCTTGTCACCAGTTCCTGATCAGTGCAGCTCAACCACCTTTTGTCACACATGATAATGTAATTCTCTGGAAGGAGCAGTGGGGTGTGTACATGACTGCAATATCAATTTTTATTGACATATATATTTTTATTGACCAATTTTTGTATTGATAGATTGTTTACTGTGATTGGCCATTGCTTTAAAAAAACACTAAAAGGACGAATTCTCTGTATCTTCAGTAGAGCTTGAGAGTAACGCAGTAATAAAAATAATGTGTAGTGAGATCACATTTGAATTATCAGTAAAGCGATCCGATTACAGTTTGAGAGAAGTATTCTTTTGTAATAGATCACAATTTTGGAGGATTTTCCTCAGTATATTAATTAGAAAGGTGACCACAGGATTGAAGGTTGTAGTCCAATTGCTTAAAGTGCTGAAGTCTATTATTGCACGTTATAAAGACTTTATATATAAAGACATTTTATCTGAGGGTGTGTTTTATTGTTATAATCTTTGGTCGTGTCAAAATTTACCTAGAACTGCAATGATAGTGTGTTATTGCTTTATTACTTAATGAAACTACCAGTTCCAGTAACCGTGTAAATCTTTAGACCTATGCAAATCCGAATATGACATATACTGTATTTCTTTAATTAAGAGTTCATGACGAAGCGTGTAAACTCCTGTCCTGTCCCTCCTTAAAATCTATGCTTCCAGAGCCAAACCACCTCTTACTGCTAAAATCCATGCAAACTTGGATTTTATTGCTCTGATGTCTGTGTCCCTCAGTAATAGAACAAATTTCTGCCTCAACTTCACACTGTATGGTGATTTCTTTCCTTCGCTCAGGGTCAAGAATACTTTTTTTTCTGGCAGTATGCAGATGAACACCTTTCTACTGTTCCCCTCATTGTGTACTCTTGTATTTAATCAAGTTAGTATGGGCTCTTCTGGTCCTTTAAACTGTTTTGGCTTCCATATATTGTATATTTTGTAGGAGGCTCTTGATATGGGGTAGATTCTAAAGGACAAGTAAATTAATTACAAACATTGGTTCAAATGTGTTTACATCCATCATGGATATTTTTACCAGTGCTAAAAATATCATTCCTGTTGGCAAATCTCACTTTTGACTGTAACTCAAAGAGAGACATAAGTTACTAAAGTCCTGATCAGCTGAAGTGAAGCGGCCACTTACAGTCACGCATGAACACACCACAGCACACAATGTGAATTTTTTTCTCTGCATTTAACCCATTTAACCCACGCACCAAGTGACGCAGGGGCTGTGTTTTTTCAGGCCTTTTCTTTTTTCTTTATACATATAGAATACTTGTGCAAGAGCTGATGGGTCCAAAGTCTCTCTGTATGTTCCTTAGGCGTGGTGTCTATAAAGTCAGCGGATCATTAATAATTCATGGTCTTGTACTCATATGCTCTGTGGTTTAATGTAAATATTCATATAAGTAAGGGTTTATGTAATAAAACCAGATCAACAGCTGGTGGGTCAAAATAGATAATGTCTATGAAAAACAGTTTAGCTATTGCATCTTTGTTCTACTTGTTTAAAACCCATTAATGTCATAATAGGTGCTGTCTGGAGAGTCAACCAGCCATATCTAACATACCTGTTAGATAAATACACAGCAGTCTGTTTGCTATTAGACTTCATTGTTGAGTCTGTGTGAAAGAGACTCGTCTGAATGATGATAGAAAATCATGTCAGCATTGAGGCATCGTAAAGAAACCCAAAAGAAAAATACACTGACGAGTCTTTAGCTAATATAAAAGTTTATTGTCCTCAGTGAGGAAAATTAATTGACTACTTTTTCTTTTTGGTCACTCAATACAAAACACAATGTACTTTTTTTGCTTTTAAGTGTTTAATTTACCCCTGAAAATACACCAACCCCCTACCTTTTACCTTGAAATTAGATTTAAAGCATGAGTGTGAAACCCCTTAATCTTAAATTTAAGGTGTTAATTCAGGAGGTTCTATTATTTAAGAGGCAAATTTGAAAAAGTAAGAGGAAACTTCAGTAGTTTTACCCCTTAATCAGCTTCAATCTGTGGACTTTTTCCCTTCATCTTCCGTCATTTCCTGTACTGGAAATTAAGGTCATTTTAAGGGGTAAAATTAAGGCGTTTGCTTGGTGTGCTGGGTGGGTGTCGTTTTGTTTTCCCAATGGTGCAGGCTTCATGTAACTTAGAGGCTTGGTTGTGTACAGTGGAGCATTTATGCTGCCTCAGCAACAGAGACCGGCTTTTTTTAGAACATCACCGCTTAGATTTGATTCTCAGGTTCCTCATATTACTGATAAACAAACAGAGTTCACCACAGAGCCCCGTGTTGACCGTCATGTGAGCCACCTCCCACTTCCTGACTGACAGCTGTTTTACAAAATCTGATCTGACAAACTAATGTCTCTAAGAAATCCGAAAAAAGTGGCTAGCAAAGAGAGACATAAGTTACTAAAGTCCTGATCAGCTGAAGTGAAGCGGCCCCTTATAGTCACGCATGAACACACCACAGCACACAGTGTGAACTTTTTTCTTTGCATTTAACCCACTCACCAAATGAGGAAGGGGGCTGCCACCAAGGAGAGGCGCCGGGGAGCAATGTGTGGGGGTGGTACCTTGCTCAAGGTAGCCTCACTGGTGATTAGCAGTTAGGATTCAAACCCACAGCCTACTGATTGCAGGGTCAATGCCTTAACCACTAGGCCACCAGCTTCATCAGGTATTTCACACACTCTCAGAAAGTTATATGCCACCATGTTTAACTGTGATATCATATTCAAGGCATATCACAGACAAGGCATCAAACTTAACACTGTGTCACAGATTTAGTAAAATTTTACCTTTAATTATTGAAGAATTTATTTTCACAGACTCAAGTCAACAATGTGTCTTAAGACTTTAGGAAACTAAACATGTTTAAGGAACATGAAGCTTGAATTCACATTGCAAGGATAAGTAAAGTAAAATCAGTGCTTTTCTATCAGTGTCTCCTTCTTTTCAGGGTGGAGGATTAAAACAACGAAGCACTGAAGCATGAAACCTCTAGTTTTAGATTTGGGGTTTAATGAACAGTGAAAAAAACAGTTAACAGGATATGACAGTCTGTCACCTATGACTGTTCAGCCCCTCTCTATAACCAGAAACATGTAGAAATGTCAGTTAGCAAACTCAGAGAGCACGGCTTTTAAGATAAAGTCTGACGTGTTAATTTTATATATTACTGGATTGAATTAAGAGGCACATGACTGACAGGCAGTGAAGGAAGTTTAAAAGGTCGATGTAGCGCAAATTGCAACAGCTGGTCTTTGTTATGGTGAGGAACTCAATACAAAAATGACTAAATGACCACGAGTTCTTGACCTTCTGTGTGTGTATGTGTGTCTCTTTGTGTATATGTATGTGTGTGTATGTGTGTGTGTGTGTGTGTGTGTGTGTGTGTGCATGTGTGTGTGTGTGTGCGTGTGCGTGTTTCCCTTTTTGGTCTGGTCAACAATAAAATATATAAATAATTAGCAGCAAACTAATAATTAGGAGTAAACTAGGTAACGTAGAATAACATTCCTCAAAAACAGTAAATGGAAAGATGTGGTGAAAGATGAACATGCAGAAAATAAATAATACTGGTTTTTATACACAGTTTAAGGATATTTTAAAACTCCTGGTCATTTATAGACTTATAAATGCCCTTTACAAATTCTAAAGTGCTGTTTTAAGAAAATGAACTGAGGCAGATTTTACCGTTACTCTAAATTCCTGAGCTCTGAATAAGAGCTTCTCTCAGGGCCTGGAAACGTCTCCAACTCGTCTCCGTCTGCTCTGCTTCACACAAATACCCTAAACATCACAAAAAACATCAACATTTACAGCCTTATAGCCTGGAGAGCTCAGTTCTTACCGTAAAGGAGAAAGAGCGGATGGGTGTTTTCAGTCTGCTATTCCTCAGGGAGCCGAGGAGAAAATGAAAGCCGAGTGGGAGGAGAGAAACAGAAATGAGGAAGTGGCAGTGATATTGCTCACTTCCTTTATGAGATTCTGAAAGGCCTTTAAGTAGTAACTGGACTTAGAATTTAATGTGTTTACATCCATAGAACATACAGTGAGAAAGTGTGGGAATAGAAACTGCTTTTCACTTTTTTACACACACACACACACACACACACACATGCACAGTCATGATCACATGAGATATTAATCCGTGGCAGCTTTCAAAAAGTTGGCAGCGTTAAGTTAATCATATATATTTGTATGTATGTATGTGTGTGTGTGTATATATATATATAAATAAATACACATATAATATCATCTTTATTGTCCAGTATTTGTGACTATACCACATATGAAGCTTATTTGTGAAATCATTTCGAAATCATTTCAATATGTGGATGTGACACAATATAATGTTACACAAGAACAAGCTGTATCACTTTGTTCATTGCTCTTCCTGCAATAAAAGTTTTACTATAGTTCCTCCATTGACCTGAATGTAGGTCTAAGTGATTAAATCTGTACGTTCTGAACTGGTGACACACGATTGTGTCAGAGCTGGAACTTTTTTTTTTACTTCACTCGCTGTAGAAATATTAAATATACATTTAATTCAAAATACAATGAAATACAATTAAATTGTCTGTATCCACTTAATTCATGCTAAGTTTGTGGGTACCCAGAGCTTATCCCATGGTCTACGGGTGCAAGGCAGGGACTCACCCTGGACATTTACTGCAGAAAGAGCAATGAACAAAGTGATATAGCTTGTTCTTGTGTGTCGAAATGATTTCACAAATAAGCTTTATATGTGGGATAGACACAAATACTGACACACACACACACACACACACACACCATTTTTTGGTGTCTTGCTCTTGCCCTATTTCCACCATCCACAGGACTGTCAAGATGGAAACAGATTCATGTTAAACCCTTTCCAATTTACTGCAGGGTTTGTTTAGCTAAAGGGTTTGATTTGCTTCAAAATTGCTTCTTCTGTCAAGCTTGTAGAGGCCAAACAATCTTCTATACATGTTTTTAACAACTACAACCAGTTTAGTCCTTTTTTTTGGCAAAAATATTCTCATTAATAATAAAATGAGAAAATTGACCTGTCTGTATTTTTCAGTTGTTGTAGTTTGAGCTGAACTGAGGTGGGGCAGTCAAGAACACACTGGAGTAAATATCCATTAGTGAACATCATTAAAATATATAATAATCACTAATACATCACAAAAGTACTTCATGCTATAAAAAATAAGCAAGGGTTTCTTATTTTTATTTTAGTGCATAAAAAATTGTTCAGGGAAAATGCTAATGCATATAATATGTGGTGCTTTGGTGCCCCCTAGTGGAAGCCTTCTGATGTCGCGAACGTTTTTGTGCGTGCCGACATTTTTACAGTCAGTTATATCTTTTTGTGGTTCCATGGTTCCACACAGCTTGATGGAGTAATATGTACTGAGTCATTTAAATAAATCACGGTGATTTCAATAAATGCTAATAAATTGATCAGATCATTTTATGTTTCATACATATGTTTACCTTGTACGTTTTAGGCAATAGAAATAAAGAAAGCTGATATGTGTAAGTTAGATCTGTGTACGCTCAGAAACATGGTAATTCGTTCGTATAGCAAGAATAAAATAACACAAATGTCAGCAAAGAGAGGGAAACCGAAACAAGTAAAAGTGTGAACAGACGATAGTATGGAAGATATGAGTTTTACTGACAGTTTACTGACATTCTCTGATCTACATATGCATATTTTTTCGAAAAAGGTTCCATACTGGGTTCTTTGAAGCAATGCCTGAGAAGAACTACCTTTGGTTCCTTGAAAACATTTCAGTAGCACTTTACTTTAAGAAGTACCTAGTAACAGTTGAATATGTAAATAGGTGTGTTATAACCCTGGGGACAATCTGGGGGGAAACAGGGCCAAACGAGGGTGGCCAGCTTGGTTCTACTGTTTAATCTGGATATGAAAATAATATGAAATATGAAAATACACACCATATTATGTCCATTATTTATTATACACAGCTGCTTAGTCCTTCAGGCAGTTTAGTTTAGGACAGCACCACAGGAAATGACAAAAAAAAAATCCAAAACCAAAACCCGCAGAACATGACTCAGAGCATCACACTGCCTCCACTGACCTTTATCTCATATGATACTGTGGGGCCACGATATATGCATCAATATTAAATATATATCTCAGGACTGTTTATACTGTAAAGCAGGGGTGTCAAACTCCGGTCCACAGTTTGATGGTTCCCCTCCTGAAACACATTCACTAAACCTGGCAATAATCTGGCGAGGTTAATCAGGTGTTTCTGAGCTGGGAAATCACCAAAACCTGCTGGACCATGGCCTTCCAGGACCGGAGTTCCACACCCCTGACTTACAGGATTAAGCGCTTACAGAAAATGAATGAATGAATGAATAAATGAATGAATAAATAAATGACTAAATGAAAATAACTGAACACACTCAGTGCAGGTATTTCAGACTCTTGCTCCTCGAACAAGAGAGCACATACAGGCACCCCAAAATCCCTTACAGGTATAAGTTCAGAGCTCATTATTGTCCTTTACACCCCTGAACGTCACTCATAGCTCAGCGACGGACTGATGGAATCAGACCTCTTCCAGTTCCTTCTGAAGTTTAATAAATGCATCGCCTGTTGGGATTAAAGAACGAAAACATTTCCTCTTCCCATTCCTGCCCTCAGACACTCCACCCAAACAGCTGTTCTTAAAGAGACCAGACTGTTATTCCCAGTTTACCCAGTTAGACCTAAACTCTGGTTTCACACAGTGTACCATGATCTCAAGTTCCTCTCAGCCTCTCTAACTGGACTGAGTTTTTACTCTGTATGCTTTGAAGAGCTGCAGGGATCTTTCTAATTTTCTGATTTCATTTTGATGTCTATGCTGTGATCTGTGCTTTCTCCTGCAATGCAGATTTTAGTGACCGAGAATCCACTTCCACTGACACTGCGAGGCAAAGACCTGCTTGAGCTGTGTGGAGCCTCTTCAGAATCAAAGAAGTGAGGGAGCTGTCAGTGAGTGTGTGGGTCTGACCTGAAGATGGCAGTGAGGCCCTGATAGTCAAAACCAAACCACCAGCAGGAAACACTGCACACAGGAACCGCAGCTTCCTGAGAGCTGCTGTGTGCCTCAGTGCCCACATCTCTGAGGTCTTTTGACACCAAGCCAGAAGTGAGTCAGACAGCAGCTCTGAAGGTAAATTAAAATACATCAATCGAATTAAATAGGAATGATTAACAAAAATTGTGTTGTGTCATGTTTGTGATTTTTTTTATTTGCTGGAAAAGCCTTTTGTGCGGCTGTTTGAATGGATGTTATGGATGGTGAAAATTCCTTTCAGGGGGTTTCAGAGCACTGTATGTTCCTTAGTAAGATGAGTTTAACTAACATATTATTCTAATATATAACCATATTTAATTATATAACCAACATACAGTATTGATGTACTGTACAGTCTAATTTGCGCTACATAAATGTGTTCTACTTTTGATAGGCACTATTTTGAACCTTTGGCACAAAAATTTTATATTTTATTAACAAATCAACCTCTTTTCTCTCTAGGGGATGGAAACGAAATTCTTTACTTGAATGAAATCCTGCAGTGCTGGTATTTACACGACACAGAGAAGTGATCCACTTCCTCTTAAAATAACAGACTCTTGTTTATGATAGTGCCATAAATTAAGTGATCACTTACGAGGCTGGACTTTTGATTTACTTGCTCTTTTCCCACCACATTCAAGCGAGACCGAGGTCTGTCTGTCTGGCTCCTCTTTTTTAATTGCTGGCTCTCTTTAAAATTACAAGACAACCACAGAAATGTATATTATTCTTGTTTTAAATATGGACAGTATATTAATAGAGCAGATTTTTGTATGATTACCACTGTTAGTATGTTTGCTCTTGTAAAGGTGTAAGAAATAATAGCCACTTACTGCGCAGTAGCGCTAACTATAGTGTAACAAATAAATGTAAAGGTACAGTTATAATAAAGAAGATTAAGATTGAGATTTGATTGAGATTGGACTAAAACCTAGGTCACTTAGATGTAACCGTAGATGTAACTTATATTTGCCTAGGGTCAATTAACACAATCATTAAAAGAAAAGGAGGGATATCAGACTTATTTTTAAAGAAGAATAAAAAGGCAGAACAGATGTGACTCCCAGCCCTCCAAAAACTGAGCTGCAGTTCAGAGGTCGACACGCTGGATGTTACTGGTTTGTTAAAGAATTTCAGTAAAATAGCCCTAGAGGATCACAGTATCTGCTACACTGAAGAACTCCAGGTTGAGCGTATTTTCAGCAATTGTAGATTTCTTTGATGTTACTTTCATGCCATGTTATGGTCACACACTAATTTTCTGTCATGGTTTTTTCCACCCCATGTATAAACTCTACTTCTACCAATGGACTGTGGTCCTATCACGCAAACCACATTGTGTTCTTTCCCACCAACACATTCACTAGAAAATTCTACTCAGGCTGAGAAAACTGAGTTTGTAAAGCACATCCCAGACTGGGCATGTCACGGGTGGCCTCATCATGGCCTTTTCTGTTCACACGTTCAGAGCCTGTCTCAGTCCCGAGCTCTGGGTTTTGGAAAAGTTCAGCTCCAGACTCTCGAGGATGGGAAGACACGTTCAGTCTAGATTTCAAACAGAAACCTCTTGCTGACGTCTCAGCTCAGCTCAAAACTCTGGATGTGTTCTCTGGAGAACCAGCCATATCCTTAACAGCTGGATGTGTTCTCTGGAGAACCTGCCATATCCTCAACAGCTGGATGTATTCTCTGGAAAACCCGCTATATCCTAAACAGCTGGATGTGTTCTGTGGAGAACCCGCTATACCCTCAATAGCTGGATGTATTCTCTGGAAAACCCGCTATATCCTAAACAGCTGGATGTGTTCTGTGGAGAACCCGCTATATCCTCAACAGCTGGATGTATTCTCTGGAAAACCCGCTATATCCTAAACAGCTGGATGTGTTCTGTGGAGAACCC